>JAXCGZ010002834.1:0-10000 GCA_037179515.1 Halocaridina rubra | reverse complement strand
ATGCTCGTGATAATGAAGATCGGGAATTAATTTCACATACAACAACACTATATATATATATATATATATATATATATATATATATATATATATATATATATATATATATATATATATATATATATATATATATATATATATATATATATATATTATATATATATATATATATATATGTGTGTGTGTGTGTGTGTGTGTGTGTATGTATGTGTGTGTGTGTGTGTGTGTGTGTGTGTGTGTGTGTGTGTGATTACCTAATTGTGATTACCTAATTGTGTTTACGGGAAAGAGCCCAAAGCTCGTATCTTCCCGTCTCCTGATCGGTTCCATTTTAGACTTAGTGATACTTATCATACCTGTCCTTAAAACTATGGATTGAGATAGCATTAACTACCTCCTCGCTTAGCCAATTCCAATTATCAACTACTCTTACACTGAAAAAGTATTTCCATACATCCTGCAAAGAAGTTTTCTTACGAAGCTTCAAACTATGACCTCTAGTTCTAGAGCCAGCCATTTCAAAATATCGATCCCTATCCACTCTATCATAACCATGAAGGTATTTAAAGACTGTCACCATATCCCCCCTCACTCTTCTAGCTTCGAGTGATGGCAAGTCTAATTCCCTCAGCCTCTCATCATAACTGAGATTGCGTATTTCTGGCACCAGTTTCGTGGCATGTCTTTGAACTTTTTCAAGCTTAGCTATGTGCTTTTTCAAGTGCGGATTCCAAAAGGGGGCTCCATATTCCAGTTTTGGCCTCACATAGGTTACATAAATATTTATGAACATTTCCTTGTCCATGTGCCTGAAGGCTACCCTTACATTTGATAAGAATGCATATGCTGCCCTTACTATGCTATTTATATGTATTTCTGGAGACAAATCTGCCAGTATGTTTACTCCTAGATCTCTCTCATTTTCTGTCTCTTGAAGTTGTACTCCAGCCACCGAGTAGTCAAGCTTGGGCCTTCTTGCACTTGTACCCATTCTCATTACCTTACATTTTGAAGTATTGAATTTCATTAGCCACTTTTCTGACCACTCGGGCAGACTATTTAAATCTTCCTGAAGTTCTCTACCATTGTTCTCGTTTTTTACTTTCTTCACAATCTTTGCATCATCTGCAAACATATTCATGAATGAATTTACAGACTCTGGTAGGTCATTTACATATACAAGGAACAAAAGTGGCCCTAAAACTGAACCCTGTGGAACTCCACTACTAACTCTTCTCCATTCAGACACTGAGTGTCTTACTGTAACCCTCTGTTCCCTTCCTTCTAAGTAAGTTTTTATCCATTCCAAAACATTTCCACCTATTCTAGCCATTGATTGCAGCTTCCTAATAAGTCTCCCATGTGGAACAGTGTCAAACGCTTTCTGGAAGTCTAGGAATATGCAATCTGCCCAGCCCTCTCTTTCCTGTAAGATTTGGCTTACCTCATCATAAAATTCTAATAAGTTTGTTACTGTTGATCTACCTTCTCTGAATCCATGTTGCCTCACTGACAAAAAGTTGAAGGATTCCAAGTGAAGAGAGATATGTTTCCTAAGTAGTTTCTCCATAACTTTGCAAACTATGCTGGTCAAGGAAACTGGTCTATAGTTCAGAGCCGTATCCCTCCTTCCCTTTTTGAAGATAGGTATCACATTTGCTTGTTTCCAGCATCTTGGAATCTCCCCCGACTCCAGTGACTCCTTAAATATGATACTTAGTGCCACTGATATTGTGTTTGCGCATTTTTTAAGCACATGAGGGGATATGTCATCAGGACCTGTAGCTTTATGAACATCTAAATGTGTGTGTGTGTGTGTGTGTGTGTGTGTGTGTGTGTGTGTGTGTGTGTGTGTGTGTGTGTGTGTGTGTGTGTGTGTGTGATTACCTAATTGATTACCTAATTGTGTTTACGGGAAAGAGCCCAAAGCTCGTATCTTCCCGTCTCCTGATCGGTTCCATTTTTAGACTTAGTGATACTTATCATACCTGTCCTTAAAACTATGGATTGAGGTAGCATTAACTACCTCCTCGCTTAGCGAATTCCAATTATCAACTACTCTTACACTGAAAAAGTATTTCCTTACATCCTGCAAACAAGTTTTCTTCCGAAGCTTCAAACTATGACCTCTAGTTCTAGAGCCAGCCATATCGAAATATCGATCCCTATCCACTCTATCATAACCATGAAGGAATTTAAAGACTGTCACCATATCCCCCCTTACTCTTCTAGCTTCGAGTGATGGCAAGTCTAATTCCCTCAGCCTCTCATCATAACCGAGATTGCGTATTTCTGGCACCAGTTTCGTGGCATGTCTTTGAACTTTTTCAAGCTTAGCTATGTGCTTTTTCAAGTGCGGATTCCAAAAGGGGGCTGCATATTCGAGTTTTGGCCTCACATAGGTTACATAAATATTTCTGAACATTTCCTTGTCCATGTGCCTGAAGGCTACCCTTACATTTGATAAGAATGCATATGCTGCCCTTACTACGCCATTTATATGTATTTCTGGAGACAAATCTGCCAGTATGTTTACTCCTAGATCTCTCTCATTTTCTGTCTCTTGAAGTTGTACTCCAGCCACCGAGTAGTCAAGCTTGGGCCTTCTTGCACTTGTACCCATTCTCATTACCTTACATTTTGAGGTATTGAATTTCATTAGCCACTTTTCTGACCACTCATGCAGATTATTGTGTGTGTGTGTGTGTGTGTGTGTGTGTGTGTGTGTGTGTGTGTGTGTGTGTGTGTGTGTGTGTGTGTGTGTGTGTGTGATTACCTAATTGTGATTACCTAATTGTGTTTACGGGAAAGAGCCCAAAGCTCGTATCTTCCCGTCTCCTGATCGGTTCCATTTTTAGACTTAGTGATACTTATCATACCTGTCCTTAAAACTATGGATTGAGGTAGCATTAACTACCTCCTCGCTTAGCGAATTCCAATTATCAACTACTCTTACACTGAAAAAGTATTTCCTTACATCCTGCAAACAAGTTTTCTTCCGAAGCTTCAAACTATGACCTCTAGTTCTAGAGCCAGCCATATCGAAATATCGATCCCTATCCACTCTATCATAACCATGAAGGAATTTAAAGACTGTCACCATATCCCCCCTTACTCTTCTAGCTTCGAGTGATGGCAAGTCTAATTCCCTCAGCCTCTCATCATAACCGAGATTGCGTATTTCTGGCACCAGTTTCGTGGCATGTCTTTGAACTTTTTCAAGCTTAGCTATGTGCTTTTTCAAGTGCGGATTCCAAAAGGGGGCTGCATATTCGAGTTTTGGCCTCACATAGGTTACATAAATATTTCTGAACATTTCCTTGTCCATGTGCCTGAAGGCTACCCTTACATTTGATAAGAATGCATATGCTGCCCTTACTACGCCATTTATATGTATTTCTGGAGACAAATCTGCCAGTATGTTTACTCCTAGATCTCTCTCATTTTCTGTCTCTTGAAGTTGTACTCCAGCCACCGAGTAGTCAAGCTTGGGCCTTCTTGCACTTGTACCCATTCTCATTACCTTACATTTTGAGGTATTGAATTTCATTAGCCACTTTTCTGACCACTCATGCAGATTATTTTGTGTGTGTGTGTGTGTGTGTGTGTGTGTGTGTGTGTGTGTGTGTGTGTGTGTGTGTGTGTGTGTGATTACCTAATTGTGATTACCTAATTGTGTTTACGGGAAAGAGCCCAAAGCTCGTATCTTCCCGTCTCCTGATCGGTTCCATTTTTAGACTTAGTGATACTTATCATACCTGTCCTTAAAACTATGGATTGAGGTAGCATTAACTACCTCCTCGCTTAGCCAATTCCAATTATCAACTACTCTTACACTGAAAAAGTATTTCCTTACATCCTGCAAACAAGTTTTCTTCCGAAGCTTCAAACTATGACCTCTAGTTCTAGAGCCAGCCATATCGAAATATCGATCCCTATCCACTCTATCATAACCATGAAGGAATTTAAAGACTGTCACCATATCCCCCCTTACTCTTCTAGCTTCGAGTGATGGCAAGTCTAATTCCCTCAGCCTCTCATCATAACCGAGATTGCGTATTTCTGGCACCAGTTTCGTGGCATGTCTTTGAACTTTTTCAAGCTTAGCTATGTGCTTTTTCAAGTGCGGATTCCAAAAGGGGGCTGCATATTCGAGTTTTGGCCTCACATAGGTTACATAAATATTTCTGAACATTTCCTTGTCCATGTGCCTGAAGGCTACCCTTACATTTGATAAGAATGCATATGCTGCCCTTACTACGCCATTTATATGTATTTCTGGAGACAAATCTGCCAGTATGTTTACTCCTAGATCTCTCTCATTTTCTGTCTCTTGAAGTTGTACTCCAGCCACCGAGTAGTCAAGCTTGGGCCTTCTTGCACTTGTACCCATTCTCATTACCTTACATTTTGAGGTATTGAATTTCATTAGCCACTTTTCTGACCACTCATGCAGATTATTTAGATCCTCCTGAAGTTCTCTACCATTGTTCTCGTTTTTTACTTTCTTCACAATCTTTGCATCATCTGCAAACATATTCATGAATGAATTTACAGACTCTGGTAGGTCATTTACATATACAAGGAACAAAAGTGGCCCTAAAACTGAACCCTGTGGGACTCCACTACTAACTCTTCTCCATTCAGACACTGAGTGTCTTACTCAAACCCTCTGTTCCCTTCCTTCTAAGTAAGTTATTATCCATTCCAAGACATTTCCACCTATTCTAGCCATTGATTGCAGCTTCTTAATAAGTCTCCCATGTGGAACAGTGTCAAACGCTTTCTGGAAGTCTAGGAATATGCAATCTGCCCAGCCCTCTCTTTCCTGTAAGATTTGGCTTACCTCATCATAAAATTCTAATAAGTTTGTTACTGTTGATCTTCCTTCTCTGAAGCCATGTTGCCTCACTGACAAAAAGTTGAAGGATTCCAAGTGAAGAGAGATATGTTTCCTTAGTAGTTTCTCCATAAGTTTGCAAACTATGCTGGTCAAGGAAACTGGTCTATAGTTCAGAGCCGTATCCCTCCTTCCCTTTTTGAAGATAGGTATCACATTTGCTTGTTTCCAGCATCTTGGAATCTCCCCCGACTCCAATGACTCCTTAAATATGATACTTAGTGCCACTGATATTGTGTTTGCGCATTTTTTAAGCACATGAGGGGATATGTCATCAGGACCTGTAGCTTTATGAACATCTAAATCCATCAGCGCTTTGCATACCTCTGTGGCTGTAAGGTTGATGTTCTCTAATACCGGCCCTTGAGCTTCTATCACTGCAATCTGAGGGGGTGGGGTATTTTCTACTGTAAATACTGACTGAAACTCCTTGTTCAATTCTTTGCAGATCTCTTCGTCCGTCTCAGTGATGCTTCCATCCGCTCTCTTTAGCCTTAAAACCTGTTCTTTTACCTTCAGTTTTCCTCTGATAAAGCTGTGGAAAAGCTTGGGATTTTCTTTAGCCTTCCTGGTGATGTCCCTCTCATAATCTTTCTCTGCCTCTCTCCTTTTACTTAGGTAGTCATTTCTTGCTCTTTTGTAGGTTTGCCAGGCATTTATGTTTTTTCTCCTCCTATACCTTTTCCAGCATTTGTCTCTCCACTCCTTAGCTCTTTTACACCCATTATCGAACCATTTCTCTCTGGCATGAATTACACCTACTTTGGTGACAGGTATGCAGCAATCTACTATCTTCCCATATTTCTCACAAAAGATGTCATACATTTCTTGTACAGATTTGTTGTAAAATAAGGTTCTCCAGTCAATAACTGCAAAAAGCTCATTCATTTTGATGTAATCTCCTTTCTGATAGTTCCTCCTCATGTCCTCAGTGCCTCTACTCTCAGGAAGAATGTCTTCAATGATATACTCCATCAACAACACACAGTGGTCACTCTTTCCAATTGGTGGTTCATACTCAATATTTTCAATATCCAACATATTATCTGTGAACACCAGATCAAGTAGTGATGGCTCATCCCCACCCCTGGCTCTTGTTGGTTCCATTACATGTTGGTGTAGGAAATTCCCTTGTACGCAATCTAGGAATCTTGCCCCAAAGGAGTCCTCACCACTGTGTGGGTCAAGATTTATCCAATCTATCTCTTTATGATTAAAGTCTCCCATAATCAAAATCCTACATTTTTTCTCCCGCGCCATGTTAACAACTGAGTTTATGACTTCAATCGTACCTATATGACTTTCCTCATAAATTTCAAGCCTATTTTGGTTCCTTGGTGGGTTGTATACAACAGTTATTATAATGCTCTCTGACCCAGTATTTATGCGAGCAACAAGAAATTCCCTGAACTCACTTTCTATAGCCAAGTTTATTTCTTCAACTTGAATCCTCTCACTTATGAGCAGTGCTATCCCTCCACCAGTCCTCTCAGATCTTTCGACCCTTAGTATTCTGAAGCCCTTAGGAAAAACTGTGACACTGTTTATGTCCTCACTCAACTTAGTCTCTGTAATTGCTACTATATCTGCCTTACTGTTGTGAATCCTATCTTTTAATTCTACTGCCTTACCAGCTAATCCATCAGCATTTGTGTATAACAATCTTAATGAGGCCCCATCCCCTGATCTTCTCTCATTATCTTCTTTATCTCCCCTTTGTCTGGAAGTATTCCGTAACGAAAATTTTTCTTCTCTTCTTCATTTCTTTCATCATTTAACCTTCTTGCCTCTTGCAACAAGTTTTTGATCTTTCCCATCTCTTCCTGTGTTCTGTATCGTCTAATGAACACTTCTTTGCATTCTTGTATATACATCTGTACGTACATATAATATGTTCATAGACGTTTTGAATACCTTCTCCATTTTCTCACATATATGCCCATACATGCATACATACGTTCCATTCAATAAAGTATAGCGTATTCTTACTAATAGCTACATGTGTATGTTTTTCCCAGCATGCAAATGAGAGATTTCGTACGTACAAGATCTTGAGGTATATATTCAGTTCTCGTTTTCCAGCAATTTTTTTTTCTTTTTGTTTCGTAGATTTACATACATCCATACATATATACATACATACATGTAGAGAATTATGATCTTGGGGGTTTTTCCAGTAAGCACAATTATGTAATTGCATACATACATACTCAGACAGATCATATATATTGACAGGTGTTGATGACGTCATATGAAGAAAGAAAGAGCGAAGTACGATATTTTTCATCAACTTGGATATGGTGAGATTCATGTTCGCTCGAGAACTATAGTAAATATAACGCATCGAAAATGAGTATTCTTCGAGCCTTCCTAGCTGTAATTATTGCAGTTTTCTTTTCCGCCACTTTTGGCGGCGTGTTCTGGAGCAAGCAGAACGATATTTTTAGCAGCACTTTTGTTGCAAGAGAAGAAGTTCTGGCAGCTTTCGCAGAGGACGTACAACGCATTGAGAGCAATGTCGCTGTAAGGATTCTGAGGATGCTGCCTCTGGTTAAAAGTCGTCTACCTCAGGCGCCGAATCCGGATTCACTTTTTGTGGTTCCAGAGGATAACCTGAGGACAAGTTCCTGGATGGCTACCTTCATCCCGTATGTTGGTATCTACCAGGATTCTTGTAAGAAGTACGCACTTTTGCGGGAAGAAGTCCAGGAAATCCGTGACTACGCCATGGAACTAAGAAACCTTCCGGTTCTTGGATCATGGATAGACACGAGACTTCCGGAGATTGATCTTCCCGAGCCAGAATCACTGAATGTGATGGAGCTTCTATTTTATCACCTAATTTTACCAGGACTGGTCTTCATGATGGTCTATGGTATATTCTGTGTCTTCAGAGGAACAGTGAAAAGCAGGATGACCGCGTTGGTAGGGCGAAGTCTTCACTGGCTTCAGTCTAACGCCTTCGTTGGAAATTCTGTCGACGCTGTACCAAAGGAGACACAGATGGTGATAGCAAGGCCGAAGCCGAAGACGTTGAGGAGAAAGAGATGTCGTTTGGATATGTAGGAGGAGAAGGAGAAGTAGTAGTTGGAGTGGATGAGGAGGAAGAGGAGGAGAACAGGAAGGAGAGTTGACCCCGGAGCATTTACGAAAGAGGAACGTCTCCTTGTATATTACGAAAGGGAACTAATCTCTTGTATTAATACGAAGATCCCTGGCATATTACGAAAGAGGACCAACGTCTTGTATTATTACGAAGAACTTGTTCTTGCGTAAGTTACGAAAGGTGGCGGAAATCTTGTATAATGCCAACGGGATTCTGAGTATGTTACGAAAGAGAGAAGAACTCTTACTCGTATATTACGAAAGGGAACCAATCTCTTGTATTAATACGAAGATCCCTGGCATATTACGAAAGAGGACCAACGTCTTGTATTATTACGAAGAACTTGTTCTTGCGTAAGTTACGAAAGGTGGCGGAAATCTTGTATAATGCCAACGGGATTCTGAGTATGTTACGAAAGAGAGAGGAACTCTTGTATAATACGGAGGAGTCTGCACTCTTGTATTCTGCAAAGGGGTCCATTTTAACTGCCTTCCTGTTGGGATGAGGACTTAAGGAGAAGGAGAAGGAGGGGGCACAAAATCAACAACAACAGAGCCCGTAACCTTGTGCTGTATAGGCCGAGTTTTACGGGTCTGAAAAATGAAGGAGAGTGAAGTATAGTGACAAAGCAACACAAAGAGGAAGTCAGACGAGGCTCAGAAAAGTTACTGTCAATAAGACATGAATGACTATCCTCCACTTCACCAATTTCCAATACTCAAAGGCAGCTTCAACATCTCTCAAGTTTCTTCGTGTGAATGTGTGTTGGTTGTAGACCTCTGGCGCGGCTTTAATTAGCTCGTAAGTCTACTTACCAACAAGTGTGAATGAAGAGCTAGTAGACCTCTGGCGTGGCTTTAATTAGCCCGTAAGTCTCAGGCTCATGAATGGAAGAAACCTGGAGGGGATGAGGAATCACCTTAGAAATATTGGGAATAGGGAAAGTGCAAAAAAAATAAAAAATGAAAATATTAAAAAAAAATTAAATAAATAAAGAATAAAAAATTAAAAAAATTTAAAAGAATTAAAAAATTAAAAAAAATATAAAAAATTTAAAAATGAAAAAAATAAAAAAGGAAAGAGCCAAGGATTCTATTTAATAAGGAAAATAATATTATAATTATTTTAAGATAGGATATAACACCTTCAAAAGGCAAAATTTTTAACCCAGCCTCTGTGAATACAGAGCCGGTCCCAAGCCCGGATAAATGGGGAGGGTTGGTGTCGGTAAATACGACAGACACCGTAAAAGTCATGCCAGTTTTTAGGTGCATACAGATAGATAAATAGAGTGATAGATAGATGATGATAATAATAATAATAATAATAATAATAATAATAATAATAATAATAATAATAATAATAATAGCAACAATAATAATAATAATAATAATAACAACAACAACAACATCGACCCCACATGAAAGTGGGAAAAGATGTAGACGAATAATAATAATAATAATAATAATAATAATAATAATAATAATAATAATAATAAAAATAATAATAATAATATTAACAACATAGATAATAATAATAATAATAATAATAATAATAATAAAATAATAATAATAATAATTATAATAATAATAATAATTATTATTATTATTATTAGAAAAAGAAGAAGAAGAAGAAGAAGGATACTTGCGATATAAATGCCTGCATCTCATCTTGAAATAGTTAACTAACCCTTTATGCTTTTAACTTAATATTCCATTAAGCAATATTAAATTTATTTTATTCCCCAAAAATACTTATTACGTTTCTATGAATGGAATAAAAATTAGTTTTCTATAAATCTTTTAAGTAATAACTATAATAAAATAATACATTCGTTTTATGTAAATATTTTATCAGTTACAACAAAATATCAATCTATTTTTTTTATTTTAAGTGTAATTTAACCAATCATCTATCTATCTATTTATTCATACATCTATCTATTTATTCATATAACTGTTTATTTATTCATATTTCTAACTATCTATACTTTA
>JAXCGZ010002833.1:30000-33465 GCA_037179515.1 Halocaridina rubra | reverse complement strand
GAAGAGAGAAATATGAAATATTAAAGATGGATAATAATAGTAATTAAAAATAAAATGCCTTTATTCTACAAAGTACGCAATGGTTACGAATGGTAAAGTGCAAAGAAAGAAAGAGAGAGAGAGAGAGAGAGAGAGAGAGAGAGAGAGAGAGAGAGAGAGAGAGAGAGAGAGAGAGAGAGAGAGAGAGAGAGAGAGAGAGAGAGAGAGAGAGAGAGAGAGAAATGAAGTGAAAGTCAAATCGCAAATGGCAATGGAGAGAAGAAGTGGGAGAGGAAACGAAGTAGGATAAGGGTAATATTAAATGAGAAGAAAATATGACAAAAAACGAGGAAATACAGGAGTGAGAGAAATAAAAGTAGGTGGAGGAAGCTAGAAGTGGGAGGAGTTGGAGGACAAAAACGAAAGTAGGAGAAGGTGGAGAAAAGAAAGAGGTAGGAGTAGGAGGAGGAGGTGAAGGAAAACGAGAAGTACAAGAGTAAAACGAAAAGTAGGAGGAAGAGAAGTAGGGGGAGGGTAACGACCATCAGGAAGAGGAGAAGATTTAGTTGGAGGAAAGCAAGAGTTGGTCGGAGGAATATATATGTTGGAGAACACAGATGAGAGTGAAGAAGGAAAATGATCACCAACTGAAGTAAGGGGAGTAGAGAGATACAAAAAATAAATAAATAAAACTGATGGAGGGATAGTAGGAAGAAGTGGAGGAAGAAAATATCCAAAGGATAAAGCTGATGATAGTAGAGGAGGATAACTAGATGATGGAGGGGAGTCATATAGCAAAAGTGAAAGAAACCGATGACAGTGATGAACATGAATGAGGTGTCGGAGGAATATATAAAGTGAGAGAACCAAATGATAAGAGATGGAAAAAAACGATAAACTGGAGAATAACATGAGTAATAAGCGGGCTCAAGGAAATTTAAAATATATAAGGACAGTGAAAAAATACAGAAACAGGAGAAAATATAGACTGGATGAAACAGATGACAGTAAATAAATAAACCAAATACCAGGAGTAGAAATACTGGAAGAAACACATAAAAGTGGTGAAGAAAAAAGTAGTAGTAGTAGTAGTAGTAGTAGTAGTAGTAGTAGTAGTAGTAGTAGTAGTAGTAGTAGTAGTAGTAACAATAGGAGAAGGAGGAGGAGGAAGAGGAGAAGAGGGAAGAGGACAAGTAAGAAACGAGGGTGGGGACAGTAATGCTATAAACGGTTGTTTGCAGTCTTTAGAAGGGGAGGAGTATATTCCTATTCTTATTTTTATTCTTTTCTTTTTTCATCTACATTATTTTTTATTTTATTTAATTCTCATTATGCTCTTATAGCTCCTCTTCTGAGGTCTTGATAAGGTGTTTTGAGTGTTCCTGCTGAGAACGTTAATCAGATGATGATGTTCTTCTTCTTTTAATGCTTCTCTTCTCCAGCTCCTCCCTCCTCCTCTTCCCCGCCTTCTTCATCTCCTTCTTTCCTTTTCCATTATTTAATTTCTTCTCTATTTTATTCATCTTCTTTATCTGCAGTTTCTTCTGTTTTGTTTTCCCTGCACTCTCTGTGCCTTGCTCTTTTCATTCTTTTTTTTATTACTTATATTACTCCTTGTTCCTCCAAAGCTTTCCTTTGTCATATTTGCGTACATTTCTTCTTCTTTGTCTTCTACGTGAACAATTAACAAAGAAAAATAGAAAAAGACACAAACTAGTTCGAATGGGTTACCAACTTGGTTACTGATATGAAATAGTCTTTGACTTTAAAACAAAGTGCAAAGATATCAAAGCTCCCATTCTCTTTTCATTATTTTAGGTTTTACGGTTACTCTTATTTCGTGATTATGCTTTTAAGAACTTTACATCTTCTATCCTACTGTGAGACATCGTCCCACAGAGTAAAAGCATCGAAGAATATGATTCTTCCATCGCAATCATTTGGTAAAAAATAACTGTTAATTTTTCACTGCCATGACTTCAGAAGTAAGTCCAGTACTGAAATAAACGCTTGCTTCCTTGAAATTGTTAGCTGTCTCTAGTAAGTGGCCAAAGGACAGGATTTCCTGCTACATCCCTCAGACCTTCTCCAATACGTTAGCAGTTACAGCCCGGATTTTCCTATTCATACAAAGTTTCCTCAGAGATTACCATACTGTTATCTTCGTAACTTGCATCTAATAACAGTAGAAGAGCATTGAAGTCAGAGACTGGCCCTTTGACTTGACGGATAAAAAATAAATGTGGGCCATATGAAACTTTTTTTTCATTTGAAATTACAAATGGTAGCAGTCTGTGAAATAGTAATATTTGTAAATTGTGACAACTTTCGGGTATAACGTTTCTTTTTTACTGATAACAGAAATCCTTCACATGCGCATAAGTGTTTTGAGCTTGAATACGATATGCAATTGTTGAAACCAGTCGTGTGGAATTTTGGTATCTGAAGGGAAGTCTTCACTACTCATTTTGGAAATAAAGGAAAATCTTCTTCTCTACATTAGTGCATATGTGTCTTTTCAACTGCACTGGAAATTTTTAATTTCCAAAGATCTCCTGAAGTGAATGTAGTCGATCTTCCATCCCATATATAGTCTTTGATAGGTAAGACCACTTATCTTAAAATAATGAGTCTGTATACGCCTCAAGACATTCTGCTTTTGGTTTAAAAACCAGCTTGCGAAGCTTGTCATTCAAATTCTGTCTTGCATTTTTGTGATCCAGAGACTGAGCCCATTTACACTTACTATGCTCAGTCATTCTGATTACTGTATTTCGATAGTGTTTAACGCATGGCTCGCTATCATTCTAGCTTTGAAATTGGGGTCGAATTTCATGCGTATCTCCGAATCTGTGCCTATGAGTCCGTTCCTCCACTTCCTTAATTTTCAGCATAATCAATACCCAAAGAAGCATCTGCATAGGCAGTATGACTGAAATTAGAAATTTTATATGCAAGTAACTCTCGCAGTTCAGGATAACCCACAAGAAATACATGGTCAGGGTAACAGAGGTCTCCCTAAGTTGTCCCTTCAGCAGGTTGCACCGTGCCAATGTCTTGGTTCCAAAACTAATGTACGGATTCGTTGAGTCTCCATAGTGCCATCACTACTACTACTACTACTACTACTACTACTACTACTACTACTACTACTACTACTACTACTACTACTACTACTACTACTACTACTACTACTACTACTACTACGTAAACAGGAGATCTGTTTTCAATCGTCATCCTTCATAGTATTGTAAGTTTTCAACTGCTTTTGCATTTCACCTTTCCCTTCATTCTCCTCCTCTTCATCCTCTCCACCAACGGAAAGCAATTATCGCCTGCTGATGAGAAGCATTTGTGGAGTTCTTGCATATATATTATCTATATATTAATCATAGCTTTAGTCTTATACTTATGTTCTTTATAGTACCTCCAGATGAATGTTACCAAACTGACGGCGGCTCATTACAATTAAATCTGTATTCAGAC
>JAXCGZ010002833.1:0-27500 GCA_037179515.1 Halocaridina rubra | reverse complement strand
CTCATTCAGATTATTTAGATCCTCCTGAAGTTCTCTACCATTGTTCTCGTTTTTTACTTTCTTCACAATCTTCGCATCATCTGCAAACATATTCATGAATGAATTTACAGACTCTGGTAGGTCATTTACATATACAAGGAACAAAAGTGGCCCTAAAACTGAACCCTGTGGAACTCTACTACTAACTCTTCTCCATTCAGACACTGAGTGTCTTACTCTAACCCTCTGTTCCCTTCCTTCTAAGTAAGATTTTATCCATTCCACAACATTTTCACCTATTCTAGCCATTGATTGCAGCTTCCTAATAAGTCTCCCATGTGGAACAGTGTCAAACGCTTTCTGGAAGTCTAGGAATATGCAATCTGCCCAGCCCTCTCTTTCCTGTAAGATTTGGCTTACCTCATCATAAAATTCTAATAAGTTTGTTACTGTTGATCTACCTTCTCTGAAGCCATGTTGCCTCACTGACAAAAAGTTGAAGGATTCCATGTGAAGAGAGATATGTTTCCTTAGTAGTTTCTCCATAACTTTGCAAACTATGCTGGTCAAGGAAACTGGTCTATAGTTCAGAGCCGTATCCCTCCTTCCCTTTTTGAAGATAGGTATCACATTTGCTTGTTTCCAGCATCTTGGAATCTCCCCCGACTCCAGTGACTCCTTAAATATGATACTTAGTGCCACTGATATTGTGCTTGCGCATTTTTTAAGCACATGAGGGGATATGTCATCAGGACCTGTAGCTTTATGAACATCTAAATCCATCAGCGCTTTGCATACCTCTGTGGCTGTAAGGTTGATGTTCTCTAATACCGGCCTTTAGCTTCTATCACTGCAATCTGAGGGGGTGGGGTATTTTCTACTGTAAATACTGACTGAAACTCCTTGTTCAATTCTTTGCAGATCTCTTCATCCGTCTCAGTGATGCTTCCATCCGCTCTCTTTAGCCTTAAAACCTGTTCTTTTACCTTCAGTTTTCCTCTGATAAAGCTGTGGAAAAGCTTGGATTTTCTTTAGCCTTCCTGGTGATGTCCCTCTCATAGTCTCTCTCTGCCTCTCTCCTTTTACTTAGGTAGTCATTTCTTGCTCTTTTGTAGGTTTGCCAGGCATTTATGTTTTTTCTCCTCCTATACCTTTTCCAGCATTTTTCTCTCCACTCCTTAGCTCTTTTACACCCATTATCGAACCATTTCTCTCTGGCATGAATTACACCTACTTTGGTGACAGGTATGCAGCAATCCACTATCTTCCCATATTTCTCACAAAAGATGTCATACATTTCTTGTACAGATTTGTTGTAAAATAAGGTTCTCCAGTCAATAACTGCAAAAAGCTCATTCATTTTGATGTAATCTCCTTTCGGATAGTTCCTCCTCATGTCCTCAGTGCCTCTACTCTCAGGAAGAATATCTTCAATGATATACTCCATCAACAACACACAGTGGTCACTCTTTCCATTTGGTGGTTCATACTCAATTTCTTCAATATCCAACACATTATCTGTGCACACTAGATCAAGTAGTGATGGCTCATACCCACCCCTGGCCCTTGTTGGTTCCATTACATGTTGGTGTAGGAAATTCCCTTGTACGCAATCTAGGAATCTTTCCCCGAATGAGTCCTCACCACTGTGTGGGTCAAGATTTATCCAATCTATCTCTTTATGATTAAAGTCTCCCATAATCAAAATCCTACATTTTTTTTCCCGTGCCATGTTAACAACTGAGTTTATGACTTCAATAGTACCTATATGACTTTCCTCATAAACTTCAAGCCTATTTTGGTTCCTTGGTGGGTTGTATACAACAGTTATTATAATGCTCTCTGACCCAGTATTTATGCGAGCAACAAGAAATTCCTTGAACTCACTTTCTATAGCCAAGTTTATTTCTTCAACTTGAATCCTTTCACTTATGAGCAGTGCTATCCCTCCACCAGTCCTCTCAGATCTTTCAACCCTTAGTATTCTGAAGCCCTTAGGAAAAACTGTGACACTGTTTATGTCCTCACTCAACTTAGTCTCTGTAATTGCTACTATATCTGCCTTACTGTTGTGAATCCTATCTTTTAATTCTACTGCCTTACCAGCTAATCCATCAGCATTTGTGTATAACAATCTTAATGAGGCCCCATCCCCTGATTTCTGTCATTATCTTCTTTATCTCCCCTTTGTCTGGAAGAACTCTGTAATGAAAATTTTTCTTCTCTTCTTCATTTCTTTCATCATTTAACCTTCTTGCCTCTTGCAACAAGTTTTTGATCTTTCCCATCTCTTCCTGTGTTCTGTATCGTCTAATGAACACTTCTTTGAATTCTTGAAGGTCTTTTAGACTATTTTTTCTCAACAATATTTCCCTACATGTTTCCCCTCTCTCAAAGGTTACTTTTGTTGGTCTCGGCTTTCCTTCCCTCGAATATTTACCTAGTTGGTGTATGTTTACAATATCCTCAGGACCACATACTACTCCAAGCTTTCTTATCAGGTCTACAACCCTAGCTTTATTTTCTTCAAGTATCCCCTGCCATGTTGGCTCCTGGGATTCGCTTATGCCTGAGATTACCACTGTCTTCTCCTTATCAAGTGCCTGTCTGATGAGTGGGTTTGCCCTTTCCATCACAACGTCTTTCATTTTTTCGATTACTGTCTCTTTATAGTCAACTGTTTGTATGTTTTCCAGTGCCACCACCTTTACAGCCTCTTTTACTGCCACATTCCCCTTTAGTGCATCAGCAAAGGAAGTTTTCATGGCATCATTTTCCATATTCAGCTCCTGGAACTCTTTTCTGAACTGTTCAATGTTTTCCTTAATCTGGACATTCTAAACAGCAATCTCGTCTCTCTCAGAAGAGAGCAGTGAACTAACATCTAATTCCTTTAGGTTGTCATTCAGCTGTTTGTTTTTATCTTCTTGTTTAGAAATTCTAGATTCTAGTTGACTCTTTTCCCCTTCCAGCTTCTTTATTCTCTTTTCTAGTTCATTTCTCTCCTGCCCTTGTGCTTTATTTGCTTCCTCCAAAGATCTTATTTGCTCTCTGAGTGTTTCATTCTCTTTCATTTCTCCATCCATATTCCAAATTTTATCATCAAGGCTTATAACCATTGCCTCTAAATTCTTGATTTTCTGTTTAAGCCTCCTAATGGCTACCCCTCCTACCGACCCATGGATGGGAGAGGTTTGGGACAGAGATGGTGTCATTTTTATGTTCTCCCTCTCACAGAATATAGAAAGAAGACGAGAAAGAGAAAAAAAAAGATTAAAACTTTTAATTAAGCTTCACACAGAATTTTTATATCTCCATATAGGTGCTATTTAGTGACTCAGTTTATCTCTTTGCTGGTAACACACATCTTAACTTAAAAACTTGACCATGGTAATTTAAGGATAAAAAGAAAAAGAAAAAAAATGCAACAAAACAAAAGTCAAACCTGAAGGAAAAATTCGAATTTGTGTCTGAGGTGGCACCCACCTGTTTCTGCTATATATTCTTCCTAACTGATAAACTCACTTGCTAACCAAGATATGTTATCACAGGATTAGACTTTACATTTAACTCAATATATATACAAAATAAAAAAAAAATAGTAAAAGAGAAAGCTAAAAGAAAAGCAAAATAAAATGAAGAAAATAAGACAGCTGTACTACTTGGCAACTTAACTCAGTACTGTTGACAGGTGGATATTTGGTATTTTTTTTTTATTATTCAATTATTTCGTGTGTCAAACTAACTAACAAGTTAATATAAATGGGAAGGATACTGATTTTAACAATATATGGAACCACAGGATCAGGTAAACGGCTTAAGAGCTTGCCCCAGTTTACACAAAAAATTAGGTAATGTGATGTGATGGCTTCACCTCTGGCAACTCTTCTAAATTTCCTTCAAGGCAGAACTGGACGGCAGCTTCTCTCTCCCCTCACGAAAATGTTCTCAATTTTTTCCTTTAATATTTTGGACAGTCTCGTCATACAACAAATATTAGTTTTGTACTCACAATACTCTGAAGGATTTCAGATTTAGGGAAATTATGGTAAAGTTTTCCACTAAGCACTTAGTCACTGGAAAACACAAGTAAACATTTAAGAGGAGCAGTTCCGTGTGTCACTGGGTGTGTGTGTGTATGCATGTGTGTAAGTATGTGATTACCTAACTGTGATTACCTAACTGTGTCTACGGGAAAGAGCCCAAAGCTCGTATCTTCCAGTCTCCTGATCGGTTCCATTTTATACTTAGTCATACTTATCATACCTGTCCTTAAAACTATGGATTGAGATAGCATTAACTACCTCCTCGCTTAGCCAATTCCAATTATCAACTACTCTTACACTGAAAAAGTATTTCCTTACATCCTGCAAAGAAGTTTTCTTACGAAGCTTCAAACTATGACCTCTAGTTCTAGAGCCAGCCATATCAAAATATCGATCCCTATCCACTCTATCATAACCATGAAGGAATTTAAAGACTGTCACCATATCCCCCCTCACTCTTCTAGCTTCGAGTGATGGTAAGTCTAATTCCCTCAGCCTCTCATCATAACTGAGATTGCGTATTTCTGGCACCAGTTTCGTGGCATGTCTTTGAACTTTTTCAAGCTTAGCTATGTGCTTTTTCAAGTGCGGATTCCAAAAGGGGGCTGCATATTCGAGTTTTGGCCTCACATAGGTTACATAAATATTTCTGAACATTTCCTTGTCCATGTGCCTGAAGGCTACCCTTACATTTGATAAGAATGCATATGCTGCCCTTACTATGCTATTTATATGTATTTCTGGAGACAAATCTGCCAGTATGTTTACTCCTAGATCTCTCTCATGTGTGCAAGTGATTACCTAATTGTGATTACCTAATTGTGTTTACGGGAAAGAGCCCAAAGCTCGTATCTTCCCGTCTCCTGATCGCTTCCATTTTATACTTAGTCATACTTATCATACCTGTCCTTAAAACTATGGATTGAGATAGCATTAACTACCTCCTCGCTTAGCGAATTCCAATTATCAACTTCTCTTACACTGAAAAAGTATTTCCTTACATCCTGCGAAGAAGTTTTCTTACGAAGCTTCAAACTATGACCTCTAGTTCTAGAGCCAGCCATATCAAAATATCGAGCCCTATCCACTCTATCATAACCATGAAGGAATTTAAAGACTGTCACCATATCCCCCCTCACTCTTCTAGCTTCGAGTGATGGTAAGTCTAATTCCCTCAGCCTCTCATCATAACTGAGATTGCGTATTTCTTGCACCAGTTTCGTGGCATGTCTTTGAACTTTTTCAAGCTTAGCTATGTGCTTTTTCAAGTGCGCATTCCAAAAGGGGGCTGCATATTCGAGTTTTGGCCTCACATAGGTTACATAAATATTTCTGAACATTTCCTTGTCCATGTGCCTGAAGGCTACCCTTACATTTGTTAAGAATGCATATGCTGCCCTTACTATGCCATTTATATGTATTTCTGGAGACAAATCTGCCAGTATGTTTACTCCTAGATCTCTCTCATTTTCTGTCTCTTGAAGTTGTACTCCAGCCACCGAGTAGTCAAGCTTGGGCCTTCTTGCACTTGTACCCATTCTCATTACCTTACATTTTGAAGTATTGAATTTCATTAGCCACTTTTCTGACCACTCATGCAGATTATTTAGATCCTCCTGAAGTTCTCTACCATTGTTCTCGTTTTTTACTTTCTTCACAATCTTTGCATCATCTGCAAACATATTCATGACTGAATTTAAAGACTCTGGTAGGTCATTTACATATACAAGAAACAAAAGTGGCCCTAAAACTGAACCCTGTGGAACTCCACTACTAACTCTTCTCCATTCAGACACTGAGTGTCTTACTCTAACCCTCTGTTCCCTTCCTTCTATTAAGTTTTTATCCATTCCAAAACATTTTCACCTATTCTAGCCATTGATTGCAGCTTCCTAATAAGTCTCCCATGTGGAACAGTGTCAAACGCTTTCTGGAAGTCTAGGAATATGCAATCTGCCTAGCCCTCTCTTTCCTGTAAGATTTGGCTTACCTCATCATAAAATTCTAATAAGTTTGTTACTGTTGAGTGTGTGTGTGTGTGTGATTACCTAATTGTGATTACCTAATTGTGTTTACGGGAAAGAGCCCAAAGCTCGTATCTTCCCGTCTCCTGATCGGTTCCATTTTTAGACTTAGTGATACTTATCATACCTGTCCTTAAAACTATGGATTGAGGTAGCATTAACTAC
The DNA here is from genome assembly GCA_037179515.1 of Halocaridina rubra. NCBI lineage: Eukaryota > Metazoa > Arthropoda > Malacostraca > Decapoda > Atyidae > Halocaridina > Halocaridina rubra. Next base: position 21,286 of record JAXCGZ010002833.1, on the reverse strand, counting down.
CTCCTCGCTTAGCGAATTCCAATTATCAACTACTCTTACACTGAAAAAGTATTTCCTTACATCCTGCAAACAAGTTTTCTTCCGAAGCTTCAAACTATGACCTCTAGTTCTAGAGCCAGCCATATCGAAATATCGATCCCTATCCACTCTATCATAACCATGAAGGAATTTAAAGACTGTCACCATATCCCCCCTTACTCTTCTAGCTTCGATTGATGGTAAGTCTAATTTCCTCAGCCTCTCATCATAACCGAGATTGCGTATTTCTGGCACCAGTTTCGTGGCATGTCTTTGAACTTTTTCAAGCTTTGCTATGTGCTTTTTCAAGTGCGGATTCCAAAAGGGGGCTGCATATTCGAGTTTTGGCCTCACATAGGTTACATAAATATTTCTGAACATTTCCTTGTCCATGTGCCTGAAGGCTACCCTTACATTTGATAAGAATGCATATGCTGCCCTTACTACGCCATTTATATGTATTTCTGGAGACAAATCTGCCAATATGTTTACTCCTAGATCTCTCTCATTTTCTGTCTCCTGAAGTTGTACTCCAGCCACCGAGTAGTCAAGCTTGGGCCTTCTTGCACTTGTACCCATTCTCATTACCTTACATTTTGAGGTATTGAATTTCATTAGCCACTTTTCTGACCACTCATGCAGATTATTTAGATCCTCCTGAAGTTCTCTACCATTGTTTTCGTTTTTTACTTTCTTCACAATCTTTGCATCATCTGCAAACATATTCATGAATGAATTTACACACTCTGGTAGGTCATTTACATATACAAGGAACAAAAGTGGCCCTAAAACTGAACCCTGTGGAACTCCACTACTAACTCTTCTCCATTCAGACACTGAGTGTCTTACTCTAACCCTCTGTTCCCTTCCTTCTAAGTAAGTTTTTATCCATTCCAAGACATTTCCACCTATTCTAGCCATTGACTGCAGCTTCCTAATAAGTCTCCCATGTGGAACAGTGTCAAACGCTTTCTGGAAGTCTAGGAATATGCAATCTGCCCAGCCCTCTCTTTCCTGTAAGATTTGGCTTACCTCATCATAAAATTCTAATAAGTTTGTTACTGTTGATCTTCCTTCTCTGAAGCCATGTTGCCTCACTGACAAAAAGTTGAAGGATTCCAAGTGAAGAGAGATATGTTTCCTTAGTAGTTTCTCCATAACTTTGCAAACTATGCTGGTCAAGGAAACTGGTCTATAGTTCAGAGCCGTATCCCTCCTTCCCTTTTTGAAGATAGGTATCACATTTGCTTGTTTCCAGCATCTTGGAATCTCCCCCGACTCCAATGACTCCTTAAATATGATACTTAGTGCCACTGATATTGTGTTTGCGCATTTTTTAAGCACATGAGGGGATATGTCATCAGGACCTGTAGCTTTATGAACATCTAAATCCATCAGCGCTTTGCATACCTCTGTGGCTGTAAGGTTGATGTTCTCTAATACCGGCCCTTGAGCTTCTATCACTGCAATCTGAGGGGGTGGGGTATTTTCTACTGTAAATACTGACTGAAACTCCTTGTTCAATTCTTTGCAGATCTCTTCGTCCGTCTCAGTGATGCTTCCATCCGCTCTCTTTAGCCTTAAAACCTGTTCTTTTACCTTCAGTTTTCCTCTGATAAAGCTGTGGAAAAGCTTGGGATTTTCTTTAGCCTTCCTGGTGATGTCCCTCTCATAATCTTTCTCTGCCTCTCTCCTTTTACTTAGGTAGTCATTTCTTGCTCTTTTGTAGGTTTGCCAGGCATTTATGTTTTTTCTCCTCCTATACCTTTTCCAGCATTTGTCTCTCCACTCCTTAGCTCTTTTACACCCATTATCGAACCATTTCTCTCTGGCATGAATTACACCTACTTTGGTGACAGGTATGCAGCAATCTACTATCTTCCCATATTTCTCACAAAAGATGTCATACATTTCTTGTACAGATTTGTTGTAAAATAAGGTTCTCCAGTCAATAACTGCAAAAAGCTCATTCATTTTGATGTAATCTCCTTTCTGATAGTTCCTCCTCATGTCCTCAGTGCCTCTACTCTCAGGAAGAATGTCTTCAATGATATACTCCATCAACAACACACAGTGGTCACTCTTTCCAATTGGTGGTTCATACTCAATATTTTCAATATCCAACACATTATCTGTGAACACCAGATCAAGTAGTGATGGCTCATCCCCACCCCTGGCTCTTGTTGGTTCCATTACATGTTGGTGTAGGAAATTCCCTTGTACGCAATCTAGGAATCTTGCCCCAAAGGAGTCCTCACCACTGTGTGGGTCAAGATTTATCCAATCTATCTCTTTATGATTAAAGTCTCCCATAATCAAAATCCTACATTTTTTCTCCCGCGCCATGTTAACAACTGAGTTTATGACTTCAATCGTACCTATATGACTTTCCTCATAAATTTCAAGCCTATTTTGGTTCCTTGGTGGGTTGTATACAACAGTTATTATAATGCTCTCTGACCCAGTATTTATGCGAGCAACAAGAAATTCCCTGAACTCACTTTCTATAGCCAAGTTTATCTCTTCAACTTGAATCCTCTCACTTATGAGCAGTGCTATCCCTCCACCAGTCCTCTCAGATCTTTCAACCCTTAGTATTCTGAAGCCCTTAGGAAAAACTGTGACACTGTTTATGTCCTCACTCAACTTAGTCTCTGTAATTGCTACTATATCTGCCTTACTGTTGTGAATCCTATCTTTTAATTCTACTGCCTTACCAGAGAGTGTGTGTGTGTGTGTGTGTGTGTGTGTGTGTGTGTGTGTGTGTGTGTGTGTGTGTGTGTGTGTGTGTGTGTGTATCTTTTAGCCATTAAACATGGTTTCCTTAAGAAATTATCTATATATATATATATATATATATATATATATATATATATATATATATATATATATATATATATATATCTTTTGGCCTGTAAGCATGAATTGCTTGTGTGTGTGTGTACCTTGGCTTGTTATATAGCCAATATTTACACATACTATAGATGAAAGAGGGCGTCGATGCGTGCCGCGTTGTAATGGAGTTATATCCTCTAGTATTTGTCAAGACCACTCCCCGTAAAATAAGGTCATAGGCATAAAACGCAGTGTGTCCAACATTAGATTATATGGGATGATAAGATTGATATTTCATACGCCTTCATAACCCTCTTCATGGACAATGTGCGAGTCATGTAGAATTGCAATATAAACTGGCATGCATGGTATTGACATAGCTAAGTAAATATGCTACTATTTCAAGATTATCAGTAACGCCCGTGCTATATATGCATTACTGTTAGCAAAACTATAAATATGATAACATATAGAAGAAACTGTCAAGTTGTAATGAACCCTTTTGGGGAATTCAACAATTAACTCTTCCTTTTGAAAAAATGTGTATTTGGAAAGAAGACTACTATTCTGAGACTTAATGAACGTAATAATTTTTTTTTTATTCTCTCTGTGGTTTATATTTTCTGCTTATATTAATGTTTTCTGTGTACGATAAAGTATTCCTTAAAGTCTCTCTCTCTCTCTCTCTCTCTCTCTCTCTCTCTCTCTCTCTCTCTCTCTCTCTCTCTCTCTCTCTCTCTCTCTCTCTCTCTCTCTCTCTCTCTCTCTCTCTCTCTCTCTCTCTATATATATATATATATATATATATATATATATATATATATATATATATATATATATATATACACATGTATACATATATACACATAAGAATTTGATTCAAAATACCTGAGAAAATAATTGTTAAAGATACAAACATAAAAAGCGATAAAATATAATAGGGCTTTAGTTCTAGGAAGTACTGAACAGCATGTTTCTGAGATGAAGAACCAGTGCTACCTCTTAGGCAGGAGAATGAAAAAAAATGCTGATGACCAGAACCAACTCTAAGAGGCACACATCTATAAAATATTTGATGGAATGCCATCACAACAATATTTACATTTATATTCATCGCTAAAATGGCATTTATGAGCTGGTGCATAGATAATATTAGGGAAGGTGTAGAATGATAGACACTGGCAATACAGGAGGGAGAATATGGTTGTTTTGGAATCGTTACCACTGGTATTTGGCGATCACCAAGAGTCAGTGTATGAGAGTGATTTATTGATTTTTCACATTTTGTCTTTTCTTTTCAATTCTTTCATCTGAGGTCTATGTGTTGCTAAACACTTTTCAATATCTATGTTTTTGCGATGGCTGTGTACAAAGCTACACAGTTTGTAAGTAAAAAAAAAATGTTTTATATTTACTGATCTATTCTTTTTATAATCATATTCTACAAAGCATATATTTTTTATACCCCATAACTTTATATTGTCTTATTCCCCTTACTCATTTCTGGATTAATTACCGTCCAAATATAGAAAAAAATAGCACAATTAAAAAAAATAGATAATATGCATAATACATTAACATCAGATATTATATAATAAAAATTGCTACTTTGCATGCAATTACGGGTAACAGAGAGATAATTACGGCATGTAAGTTATAGCAAAATGAACGTTAATTCAAGATGAAAATATTAAGAGAACGAACAAAGAAGCATTAATTTCATCGTGAGGGATATTATATATATATATATATATATATATATATATATATATATATATATATATATATATATATATATATATATATATATATATATATATATATATATATATATATATGGGGGCCATTTTTTAATGATAAAATTGTTACAAATAAACATAGTCCAAAACCAAATATTGCAACTTTTTTTATAAGTAAATGCTTGTCATGGATAGGATTTCCATATTTTTTTTTAGATACTTCAGCCTCTTCAGTATAGCTATGTATTGCTCCTGAGGAGACAGAATTCATCATGAACTATCAACGGTGATCTCTTTTCATAAGCGTAATAATGAAGTTGGTCACAATGAGTTAATTTATTGTCTGTGCGTTGCGAAAACTCCTTACTTAACACGGGGCAATAATGTAAACTCCTTATCATGTACTTCCGAAACATAGTATAGATTTGCAATGATGAAATTATTGTTTTTTAATTTCTTTTGTGCGCTTCGTAATATACGCGTGTATATATTCAACGCATCTTATTATTTTATTGTTAAAAGTATTTCAATATTTTAAATTTAAAATATGACGAGTATATACTTTAGCTTATTAAAATGATCCCATTTGATAAACATATTTTTCTCTTATAGGTGTTTTGCTGTCGACATAGTTTTAGTTTTTACCTCATTTTTTGAGAGGCTTATCCAAGATGAACAAGTTTTCCGATTTAAGATACAGATAAATGAGAAAACTGAATATTTATTACTTAATGTAATGAGCATTGTCTTATCTTGCTGGAGGTGTGATTCATTGAACTTATTATCTATTATTTATTTCATGTGAACCTTCTCTGATATCAACGAAGAGACTCTGAACATCAGAATATGGCCATTGAATGGCTTTGAAAAGATGATGATGATGATGATGATGATGATATCCTTATCTTTTTTTCTTATCTTTTTTCTGTTTTGGAGATTTGTATCTCTTCTTAGTTATCTACAAATGTCATTCGAATATTTAATTTGCACTCGTTGATTTCAAACTAATTTTTTTAATCCTCTATTATAACATTTGTATGTTTATTTTGTTTGTTTGTTTGTTGATTAAGATATTTTTCACACGCAGCAATAACATTGCTGAATGTATTCACACACACAGGAATTGCTTGCTAAATGCACATGTTTTTCCACTGGTTGAAAGTGAGATTTTCATCTCTCCCTCTCGATGTTTCTACCAGTGAGAGAGTATCTGCAAGGATGCTGCGACGCTCTCACAGTCATTTGCACATTTCCCCCTCCCCACCCATTTCTTTATATACCCTTACATAATTTGCATGATAATTTCTCTTGCATCCATATCTCCTCTTATCGCATCGTATCGCTTATCAGTAAAATAAGTCGTTCACCGAGATTGCATGACCAGGCCAATCAATGTTAGCATCGAATGTAATACTGCTAAGAGAGCGATCAGAGAGGATGAAAATGCGTATGAGTTGAAGCTCAGTTTTTTTTTATAGTTAAAAATAAGACATTAATATTCATGACGTCAGAGATGTTCTAAATGTGGAACTTTGCTAAGGATCTCTTAAAATACAGAGTCTTGATGTGGGTAAGAAATTCAAATAAGCTGAATTATTATTCATATTGAGATTTAGTATATGTAAGAAATGCTATTGATCAGTTGTTATCCCATATTCGGAATGAATTTTAATTGCCATGACGTCAGAGATGTTCTTAATATGGAACATAAAATGGATCTCGTAAAATAAAGAGAATGGATGAGGGCCTAGATTCAAATAAGCCTAATTGCGATTCAAATGGAATTTCTTACATATAAGAAGTAGTTTTGATGGGGATATCCAGTGCTCGGAAGGGATCGACGAGAAAGAATGATGCCACCTTTGTATTCACAGATCGTCATAGGAGACAAAGGAAAGGGATAAAGAAGCTGGAAGAGGTTAACGGTCTCTCTCTCTTTCCCTGAATTTCTATGCTCAAAGACATATATATTAGAAGGAGGAGAATATGCAGATGATCTTTCATATTCTTGTACAATAAAAGCTAGTTCAGGTACGTAGTAATTTCATGGCCACGGCTCCCGACCCATTATTTTACTTCTTTCGACATGTAGGGAATGGCACCCTCCCTGAAATTCTCCTGGCACACCTCTGGTACGTGAAAAGGGCCATAAGCCTTGCCTCTTACTTCTTTAACATATCGGCATTTACCACTCCTCCTTCAGATTCCTCAGGTATTCTTTTGCAGTTCCATTCTGTTTTCTTCCTTCGGGTGTCTTCACTTTTATGATTTTTTTCCATTGTCAGTTTGATGATCTTTTCAATGTGATTTACTTTCTATCCTTACTCTGTATGCTATGATAAGAGAGAGAGAGAGAGAGAGAGAGAGAGAGAGAGAGAGAGAGAGAGAGAGAGAGAGAGAGAGAGAGAGAGAGAGAGAGAGAGAGAGAGAGAGAGAGAGAGAGTAGTTATTCAAAGCATTTTTTAATATCTAGGAGCTGAGATTTGCGTCGCAAATGTTCGTGGATAGTAGCATTGTTAATATCGCGGCTTCATTGCTTCTGGTCCTTAGCCAAAAACTTCTGTAACTAAAGCTTTCCCCCTCTCATTCGTTCTGATGGTTCTATAGCTTGCTCTACCACCGACAAAGCCACTCTATTTGGCTCTCATTTTTCTGCCAACTCTTCTATCAACGATTCCAGCACACCTGTTCCTCAGTCTTTTCCCCTCTCTAACCCTAGGCATCTGGTCCCGATGGTATCCCTGCAAGGTTCCTTAAGGAGTTTGCAGATGAACTGGCTCCCGTGCCTTGTCATCTTTTTCGTCTCATTCTGTCAACCAGTATCTATCCTTCATCTTGGAAGCATGCTCTAGTTCAACCTGTTCCTAAGAAGGGTGACCGCTCTATTCCTTCTAACTACCGACCTATTGCCCTAACCTCCTCTATTGCTAAAGTTTTCGAAACTTTGCTCAATGCTCACATCCTGAAAGGCCTTGAATCCAACTCACTTATCTCCGATCACCAGTACGGCTTCCGCAAGGCAAGATCCACTGGTGATCTCCTGTCCTATCTTACTCATGTATGGTCATCTTCTCTGAGGAACTATGGGGAATCCTTTGTCGTCGCCCTTGATATCTCTAAGGCTTTTGACAGAGTCTGGCACAAGGCTCTGTTGGCCAAACTCCCTGCCTATGGCTTTACCCCTTCTTTCTGTTCTCTGATTTCCAGTTTTCTTACTGACCGTTCTATATCTGTAGTTGTTGATGGTGCGATATCTAGCCCTTTCTCTGTTACCAGTGGTGTTCCACAGGGCTCTGTTCTTTCACCTACTTTCTTCCTTCTCTTCATATATGATCTTCTACAATCCCCATCTTCCTCTCTTCTTCATGCCTTTGCTGATGATTCTACCCTTCACTTTTCCTCTGCCTTTTCTTCACAACCTTCATCTGTTACTCGTAATCAATCTCGTATCACTCTTTTTTTTCTACTCTTAACTTAGATTTACAGAGAGTATCTGAATGGGGCACTCAAAATTTAGTTAAATTCAATGCCTCCAAGACACAGTTTCTGGCTATCTCTTTATCTTCTTCTCCTGATAACCCTATTGTCTTCGAAACTAATGAAATTTACCCTCTTAACTCTATCAACATATTAGGAATCCTTATAGCCTCTAACTTGTCTTGGAGGAATCACATAATCCAAATTTCTAAATCTTCATCCAAAAAATTGGGGGTTTTGTTTCGTTTTCGTCATTACTTTTCCTCATTGCAGTTACTTGAAATTTACAAAGGTCTTATCCGCCCCTGCTTAGAATACTGCTCACACATCTGGGGTGCTTCTTCCTTTACTTATCTTCTTGATAGGGTTGAATCTAAGGCAGTCAGACTCATTAATGATCCTGCTCTTACTTCCAACCTAGATTCTCTCTCTCTTCGCCGTAAGGTATCTTCCCTTTCGCTTTTCTATCGCTACTACTTCCATCGCTGCTCTGATGAGTTGGCGAGTTGCATCCCTCCTCCACTGCCAAGGCCGCGTAACACTCGCTAAGCGGCCTCATCTCACAGGTACTGTGTGGAGATTTGTAGCTCGCGGATTGGTCGGTACAGCGACTGCTTCTTCCCATCTGCCTTCAGACTGTGGAACTCTCTTCCTCCTTCTGTCTTTCCTAATTCTTATGACCTTGCATCCTTCAAAAAGCAGATCTATCGTCATCTCAGAGCCTAGTCCTCCATATCTCTGGGTCCTCTATACTTTGACTGTTTTTTTCTGTCTGTCGTTTTCCTTTGTGCAACATTACCTCATCTCTGCCTTGCCCTTAACCTTTTTCTTTTCCTTCGTCTTGGTATTTTCTCGTGGCCGGGCCTATATTGATGAGGGCAGTTTCTGCCTGTCCCGGTGTCACTCTCTTAAATATATATATATATATATATATATATATATATATATATATATATATATATATATATATATATATATATATATATATATATATTATATATATATATATATATATATATATATATATATATATATATATATATATATATATATATATATATATATATATATATATATATATATATATATATATATATATATATATATATATATATATATATATATATATATATATATATATATATATATATATATATATATATATATATATATATATATATATATATATATATATATATATATATATATATATATATATATATATATATATATATATATATATATATATATATATATATATATATATATATATATATATATATATATATATATATATATATATATATATATATATATATATATATATATAGAGAGAGAGAGAGAGAGAGAGAGAGAGAGAGAGAGAGAGAATCACGAATATGTCGATTTTGACCTTTTCTTACAATATCTGCTTTAGCAATAATTCTTCTTCTTTGGGTCTTGCAATAAATATAATAAAGTTTGGATCATTTAATAAATATAATAAAGTGCAAAGTATTTGCAGATGTTTGGTTCTGTATATACAAATTGTGGTATAAAGAACGTGCCGACTCAATCTTCCAGTTAACCATTCCAACTTCCATTCCTGGAAAGTTAGTTGTTATATTAGACTTTATTGGTCAAAAGAGAGAAATTCGTAGTCCCGCTTTAGTCCTTAAAAAAGAGTTGACTCTTAGCTGTTCTTGGCTGAGAAAGAATACTTCTTAGTTTTTCTGTGCTTAGGAGAAGTTTGTTAAACAGAGGCTTTATTGAAAATAATATAGTTATTCTCTATGTGTATGACACGCTTGACATGGTAATTTGCACAACAGATAAGGTTAATAATAAATTGTCTTTTTAGCACACTCACACGGACATATTTTTTTATCTTTATTTTTATGCTAGTTTCACTATGTTGAAAGATTTCCTGGCATACCAGAAAGTATGTTGCCAATGATATAAAGATTGCAAAATATTGCTTTTATATGCAAATTCCAGCAACGAAGAGAAGAAGGATCTACAGATTTCTTTCAGTTTCCTTCCGTAGCCATTTACACACACACACACACACACACACACACACACACACACACACACACACACACACACACACACAACACACACACACATATATATATATATATATTCCAGCTGAGGGAGGGGGATAAAATATTTCCTCCGTGTTCCTCTGCATGTCGTAAGAGTTGACTAAATGGGACGGAGGGAGGGGACTGGGAATCCCCTCCTCTGTCTTTCTCTTCCCATAAATTCAGAGTATTTTGCCTTGACTCAGCCACTTCCCTTATAAGGGGAAAATGGGTCATATATATATATATATATATATATATATATATATATATATATATATATATATATATATATATATATATATATATATATGATTACCTAATTGTGTTTACGGGAAAGAGCCCAAAGCTCGTATCTTCCCGTCTCCTCATCGGTTCCATTTTATACTTAGTGATACTTATCATACCTGTCCTTAGAACTATGGATTGAGATAGCATTAACTACCTCCTCTCTTAGCCAATTCCAATTATCAACTACTCTTACACTGAAAAAGTATTTCCTTACATCCTGCAAAGAAGTTTTCTTATGAAGCTTCAAACTATGACCTCTAGTTCTACAGCCAGCCATATCAAAATATCGATCCCTATCCACTCTATCATAACCATGAAGGAATTTAAAGACTGTCACCATATCCCCCCTCACTCTTCTAGCTTTGAGTGATGGTAAGTCTAATTCCCTCAGCCTCTCATCATAACTGAGATTGCGTATTTCTGGCACCAGTTTCGTGGCATGTCTTTGAACTTTTTCAAGCTTAGCTATGTGCTTTTTCAAGTGCGGATTCCAAAAGGGGGCTGCATATTCGAGTTTTGGCCTCACATAGGTTACATAAATATTTCTGAACATTTCCTTGTCCATGTGCCTGAAGGCTACCCTTACATTTGATAATAATGCATATGCTGCCCTTACTATGCCATTTATATGTATTTCTGGAGACAAATCTGCCAGTATGTTTACTCCTAGATCTCTCTCATATTCTGTCTCTTGAAGTTGTACTCCAGCCACCGAGTAGTCAAGCTTGGGCCTTCTTACACTTGTACCCATTCTCATTACCTTACATTTTGACGTATTGAATTTCATTAGCCACTTTTCTGACCACTCATGCAGATTATTTAGATCCTCCTGAAGTTCTCTACCATTGTTCTCGTTTTTTACTTTCTTCACAATCTTTGCATCATCTGCAAACATATTCATGAATGAATTTACAGACTCTGGTAGGTCATTTACATATACAAGGAACAAAAGTGGCCCTAAAACTGAACCCTGTGGAACTCCACTACTAACTCTTCTCCATTCAGACACTGAGTGTCTTACTCTAACCCTCTGTTCCCTTCCTTATAAGTAAGTTTTTGTCCATTCCAAAACATTCCCACCTATTCTAGCCATTGATTGCAGCTTCCTAATAAGTCTCCCATGTGGAACAGTGTCAAACGCTTTCTGGAAGTCTAGGAATATGCAGTCTGTCCAGCCCTCTCTTTCCTGTAAGATTTGGCTTACCTCATCATAAAATTCTAATAAGTTTGTTACTGTTGATCTACCTTCTCTGAAGCCATGTTGCCTCACTGACAAGAAGTTGAAGGATTCCAAGTGAAGAGAGATATGTTTCCTTAGTAGTTTCTCCATAAGTTTGCAAACTATGCTTGTCAAGGAAACTGGTCTATAGTTCAGAGCCATATCCCTCCTTCCCTTTTTGAAGATAGGTATCACATTTGCTTGTTTCCAGCATCTTGGAATCTCCCCCGACTCCAGTGACTCCTTAAATATGATACTTAGTGCTACTGATATTGTGTTTGCGCATTTTTTAAGCACATGAGGGGATATGTCATCAGGACCTGTAGATTTATGAACATCTAAATCCATCAGCGCTTTGCATACCTCTGTGGCTGTAAGGTTGATGTTCTCTAATACCGTCCCTTGAGCTTCTATCACTGCAATCTGAGGGGGTGGGGTATTTTCTACTGTAAATACTGACTGAAACTCCTTGTTCAATTCTTTGCAGATCTCTTCATCCGTCTCAGTGATGCTTCCATCCGCTCTCTTTAGCCTTAAAACCTGTTATTTTACCCTCAGTTTTCCTCTGATAAAGCTGTGGAAAAGCTTGGGATTTTCTTTAGCCTTCCTGGTGATGTCCCTCTCATAGTCTCTCTCTGCCTCTCTCCTTTTACTTAGGTAGTCATTTCTTGCTCTTTTGTAGGTTTGCCAGGCATTTATGTTTTTTCTCCTCCTATACCTTTTCCAGCATTTGTCTCTCCACTCCTTAGCTCTTTTACACCCATTATTGAACCATTTCTCTCTGGCATGAATTACACCTACTTTGGTGACAGGTATGCAGCAATCTACTATTGTGTGTGTGTGTGATTACCTAATTGTGATTACCTAATTGTGTTTACGGGAAAGAGCCCAAAGCTCGTATCTTCCCGTCTCCTGATCGGTTCCATTTTTAGACTTAGTGATACTTATCATACCTGTCCTTAAAACTATGGATTGAGGTAGCATTAACTACCTCCTCGCTTAGCGAATTCCAATTATCAACTACTCTTACACTGAAAAAGTATTTCCTTACATCCTGCAAACAAGTTTTCTTCCGAAGCTTCAAACTATGACCTCTATGTGTGTGTGTGTGTGTGTGTGTGTGTGTGTGTGTGTGTGTGTGTGTGTGTGTGTGTGTGTCAATCACCAACTCCTCGATACTTGCATCATGTCATTTTCTCCAAACTTGCATTACTTAGAAGCACACCAATACTTCCCAGTTACACCATACAATGGCTCATCTCTATATAGTATTCAAATCACCCATCAACACTACATTCACAATCATTCCAGATCTCCCCACATACTAATTCAAAGCTCTCCTAAACCCTTTTTTTTTTCTTCCTCAGTCACTATCAAGACTATACACACAAACACCCACACCTCACATCCCAATCTCATGTATTGCCAACATGATCCTTGGTAAGACTACCTTTCACTCAACCTCACACTTGCATATCTCACTCTCAAACTGAACCACTCCTCCCTCGCCTTCTCTGCACTATCTGACGCCTTCCCATACTAACTTATCCTTTCAACTTTATTTCACTCATTGCTTCCAAGTATTGCCATTTATTTCACTCGTTCCTCAGCCACACACATCGATAGTGGTCACTACAAAGCTTCTGGTTGGAATAATGTACAATAACCTCATCACAAACCTTTACTATGTTAGAGGTTAAACATGATAGGGGTTCCCAGGCCTATTGCCCTTCCCCATTTAACCAACTTTTACAACATGCAAGGGTACACGTAGACAGTATATTCATTTCTCTTTACTCATCAGAGAAAACAGAGAAAAACACCTTAAAACGAGAGAGTGAACTAATGGAGGTAGAGGACGCACAATGTCCCATTAGGCTAGAACTCTCTGCCATTTATATTTAATTTCTTGCCGATCACTAGATAAATACACGAAGAAGGCATCGGATAGTTCTACTGAATCCTTTCTTTTGTTACTGTTGTTGCTATCCCTGCGCGTCGTTTATAAGAAAAATGATATACATACTTCGAGTTAAAGGAAAAAGTTTGTTTGCAATTTTTATTTTAGCGGTATGTGCAAGTTTTCTCTGATCCTTCCTCTCTGCTTCTTGGTTGGGAAACTTTTGCATCCAAACATCTCCCAAGTGGAATTATTCTCATGAATAACAAAAAGGGAATTTTTCAGCTTTGTTGAAAACCTCTCAGTATTCAAGATGGCATATCCTGTTTCATTGATTTCTCCTCTCTCTCTCTCTCTCTCTCTCTCTCTCTCTCTCTCTCTCTCTCTCTCTCTCTCTCTCTCTCTCTCTCTCTCTCTCTCTCTCTCTCTCTCTCTCCCTCTCTCTCTCGTATGAGTGAGCTAGTACCTTATTTATGCGTATAATTTTTTTTTATATATCTTAGTAGGATGCCTATAGTTTATATATTTTGTTTACTGATTTATGAATATTTGTTCTTTGGAGTAATAACCCCAGACATAAAATATTTAACATCTCATAAAAATTGTGACATTAACCTTTTTGTAAATAATTGTGTTAAATATCAATGTCGTTATATTATTTAATAAATAAGTAAATTTTTAGAGAGAGAGAGAGAGAGAGAGAGAGAGAGGGGAGAGAGAGAGAGAGAGAGAGAGAGAGAGAGAGAGAGAGAGAGAGAGAGTAGTAATAATAATAATAATAATAAACCTTTATTTCCAAAGTACATTGGGTATTCAAATAAGATACATATATATTCCAGATAGACATCTGTGGTGTACGATATAGACATACTAAAACAAACAAATCATAAAGATGAGTGTATCATTAAAAATTACAAGTAAAATCTTCCTTTAAGAGTAACTTCTTAAGATTATATTTAAAAGTATACACTGAACCAGCATTTTTTAGTTCTCTGGGAAGCTGATTATATAAATGAGGTCCACGAATGTTTATATCTCTTGAGCCAATATCAGTTTTAGACCTTCGTACTAATAAATCTTCCCCTTGACGGGTAGTTAACCCGGTAACTGAGCTTACTGTAGAAAAATTATACAAGCAATCAGGAAGATTGTTTCTTAGTATATTAAAAACAAAGGTACATATATCAAAAACATATTTATCTCTAATCTTTATCCATTCTAGATCTTTTAAAACAGGAGAGATGGATATTATTACCTAATATTTTACTTTATCTTATCAACATAAATAGAGTCTAAATGTCAACATGAATGTAAAATAGCGCTTTAATTTCTCTTATATGCATTTAGATAGGTTGAATAAACATCTTTTGTATACTGGCAGCGGTGGTTGATTTCTTGAGGCGATAAAGAACGAAGCCAAGTTTTCCCTTGGGAAGCAGAGACAAGAAATGGATTGGTGAAAATACCTGTGCATATTTACACTGTTCCATCATCATATACAGTCTTAAATGAGATCTGGACTGAATTATATAAAAATTTGTAGTTATAGAAATTGGTGTACAGACTTGTTTGGTGATGTTAATGCTTCATATTCGTTGCTTAAATTAGCTACATCTTACTGAACTATTATATTTGTTTAGCCAAGAATTACTGGATTAACTAAGTGGGAGTAGTAAAGAAGGTTACATTTGGTCAATATTTAGATTTTCCAATAATTACCTCGTGAAAGAGTTCCATGTCTGTACCGTTCACTTTTAATATGTAGTTGTCATACAGCAATTTTTATATACCATAAACTTTGATCGCAGAGGCGTTCTGCTTCAGAAATATCCATTTTCTGTACATTGTAATATTTAGTAATTTTGCCATTAGTATCCATTTTTCTTGATTTTGACATATTATCGTCAGTATGTCATCGTTCGTCTGGCAGTATGGTATAACGTAGATTTTTGTCATTTGAATAAATTTGACGTCTCTGGGTCGGGCCGTATCTCATATTTCGTGACGAATACTTGGAGCCTTATCACTCCACTAATTATCAACATATCTGAAATTTGAAAACAGCAGAAGAAATAAAAAATATAATTAATATATAAAACGTAAAGATATTTTTTTTATAAAAAAAATGATGTAGTTTTGATGGAAAATTTGGGGGGGGGGGATATGCACGTGTTTTTGCCACATTACATTTTGGTAAACTTCAGAAAACCATATTTTCACAATGGGAAGGGACAACGCTCCTTGTACTCTACATACTCGTATAAAATGTCCCTATTTGGCTGGTCGTAGGAGCAAATGAAATATCAGGCACACGTCATACCACATAATGTACTGCTGGTTATATCAAGTTCAATTTTTATGTCCTTATAGGAATAACATAAAACTAGGTCACGCATTGACCCCACGTTCACTCATAGTGCCTGACTGTTTACATGTCTCTAAGGTGCTATAGTAGAATACATATGATCCTCTTTCATTGTTTCTCTTTATCTAACTTTCCAACAGAACTCCAACTCTTACTGCATACATAGCCTATATTAAAGGACTTGTTTGGGTGTTTTCCGGATTAGATATTTTCTTACACATTTAAAATTTAAAGAAGACGAGTATATATATATATATATATATATATATATATATATATATATATATATATATATATATATATATATATATATATATATATATTTTTTTATTTCTTATTAGCTACTTCACTTTTGATGAAAATATATATACTGGGTGAAATAGTGTTTCAGCATGATAATATATCTCTGTATTTTAAGGTATTGTGAGATAATGACAATATCATCTAGATTAGTCTACTTGGTATATATTAATATGTGTTTGTATCTTCTCTGTGTTGCAGCGTACTACATTATGAGTTAAATTCCTTCAAGTGTTGTGTACTGTAGAAGTGTTTTATTTGACATGTAAGTTAGATGAAGTTTGACAGATCAGGTCTAAACTCTGTCAACCGCCTCATTCAGAGTTGGGGGTCAGATTCTTAAATGTCATGAGTTTTTATTTATTTATTTTTTTTAAGGATATCTTTTGAGAACTTCGAATTACTGAGTGAGGGATATTTGTTGTTTTTATTATTTGTGTACTTGGTATTTATGGCCGGAGAGTACATTTGTTTTCAGACATCTGCAACTTATTGAGATGTTTTAGGGCCTTTAATGGGTGCTTTTCTTAATATTAGCATACATATAGAAGGCAAAGGCCAGATGCAGGAATCGTGTATCGTATCGATGCTTTAAGACTGAATTGTTTCTACGGGAAGCGTTTTCCTTACATAGGAAAAAGATAACTGCACTATCACTGATGTATTTTTTTTTCCTTACAAGTTAATTTTTTATTTTTATTTTTTAAGGATTTTGAAAAGTTTACGTTCCTTTTAATGGGTGTAAGAGTTAAGCATTTATTAACATAATGATTTCCATGCTCACTAATTTTTCGAAATAGACATCTGGCGGTCTTCATAGTGTATAAGAAATCACAAAAAATAAAACTATTTTATTTAGATATGGATATAGCTTACTTGGTATCTTATTCTACCTTCCCCTGGGGACATGATCACCTCCTCTGTGATCCTCTGCGTGGTGTAAAAATTGACAACATTACATGAAGCGAGTGGACTCCCTCCTACGTATATTCCTCTCACAAAAATTTCGGGCATACCAGAGAGCCTGGCTGGAAAATATCAACCAAATTCCTATAAAGTTGGCCCCAGTGCTCATTTATGGAACAAGTAAGAGTAAAAGGATGACTGGTAAAGTGATGTGTAATAGGTCAGCCCACGGCACCAACCGCCTATTGCGATACTATAGCTGAAGGGTCTTATGGACTTAAATAAGACTGTCCAGGACAGTTCGATGTTAAAAGTGTTCCTTCATTTACGGTTCTCTTTCTATGCCTACATCAACACCTAATATTCTTGGATAGTCGTTACACATGTCTTATTATCCCTTCACATCTGACAAATCACAATACTCCCCATCTCTGTTTCTCTTTATGTTTTCTTCGTACCCAGACTCGATGAGGGTAGATTTATTTATTTATTTATTTATTTGTCTCCTGGTGTCACAATGATAAAAAAAAATTGTGAGAGATACTTGATGTGTTAGATCTGAGTGACACAAAGATGAAAGGGTGTGTGGTTTGACTCGGTCATCACCATATGCAGGTGGATTATGGGCCTTGTATATAGACAGATATAATGTTGTTATAAACGTTATAGAATAGCAATGGAATTCATTAATAGCGCAGAAAGAGATAGAATTTTTCCATATGTTTGGACGAGTCAAGAGAATTTATAGAAACAGCAACGCTGTAATTGTGTTAACATGTGCCACACCAATCTCCTCACCGAATGCCAAAACATGGCGCCAAAAATTGAACAATGTATCGTATTAACTGCAGAGGAGAGTAAAATTCTTTTTGCTTATATTTTAAGCATATCATTGCATTTTAATTCGAAGAGTTATTTTTTTTTTTTTACATTTTGACGTAATGATATTTTGCCTTTTTCGAAAGAAATTCGTGTATGCCATTTATGCGCAGAATTTGAAATTTCTGAAACTCAAAATAAAATTGTGGAAATACAATTACGCGCTTTCAAAGGTTATATGAAAATGAGGTTTTCTTTTTATATTGAAATGGCTGAGTGGCCCAAATGGGAAAAAACGAGAAAGACTCAGTTGTGACAACTCTGATGATATGAGATAAAGAGGAACAGTTAACGACGGCTTTATATTCTTTAATCTCGTTTATTACATGTATTGAGTGAGTGAATACCTCTTTTATGTAGGAATAATTTTTGATGGAAGATAGCGCTCACCTTAAAACACTTGTTGTTGTTGTTCTTGGATGTTCACCCTTGAGGGTGAGCGGACCTTCCACTTGTGGCCCGCAGGTGGGGTGGGATTTTTTTGGAGTGTACGTGGTATTCGCTCTTGCGGGCGAATGGGCTTTCCTGTTGGTGAGGAGGTGGGGTGAAATCTTGTTATTGTTGGTGATCGGACTTTCCTAATTGGCCCGCAGGTGAGATTGTGCAAAACTGTAAAGATAACGGAGAGCATAAGTATTCAGTTGTGAATTATTAGTTTACATCAAACAATTTAAATGAATTCCTGTTTTGGGGTGAGAGAGAGTTATTGCATGGTTATCTTGGTGGAGGGTATTGTCTGATAATATTTAGTAGACTGTTCATGTGGTTATTTGTTGCTAGTCTGATGATGGAGCTAGCAACATGAAGGGCATTTGGGTCTTCGCTAGATGTTGCGGGGGCACCAGTTTTTCGTCGTATTTCTGAAAAAGGATCACATTCCAGGATGTAATGTAGCAGTGGATGTGGTGAGGCTACCTGGCAAAAGGTGCATTCCCTGATGATATCCTGCACTATTTGCCAGGTGCACTTGTACCCGAGTCTCAGATGGTACACATTGAGCTCAGTGCTTCGTAGAAGGCTCTTAGGCATTGTGATACACCGAAGATCAGAGGTGGCCTTGTACCACCAGGTGGAGGGGGAACCATTGTCTGTGCACAGGTTGTGTTTAGTTGTTAAGGTGTTAAAGAGTGACTTAGTGGCTTTATTTTTTATCTGTTGCATCCCAGGAGACAGAGATATCTGGATTTCTGCTCTGAGAGTGGCTTGTTTGGCGGCTTGATCAGCTTCCTCATTTTCCTTGATGCCGACGTGGCCGGGAATCCAGGCAAGAGTGATGGCTTTTCCAAGGCTGGTTGTCCTGTGGTAGTGGCTGAGGATGGTGGTGATGATGCGTACATTGTCTCTGAGGTGTGGCTTCTTGATGGCCTGTAAGGCGCCTTTGGAGTCAGAGAGAATTAGGGCATGGTCAGCTCCTTGCTGGATGAAGAAGTCGAGGGCGTTAGCTATGGCAACAAGCTCAGTCTGGAGCGATGAGCAGGAGTTTGACAGTCTCCATGATAGGACGTGGTTTTCAGTGGTGAAGGCAGCGGCTGAGGCTCCAGTTTCTTGATTTACTGAACCGTCAGTGTAGTAGACTTGAGAGTTTGGCCTGCTCCAGCTCTGAATTTTGTCCTTATATATGTTTTTAAGGACAAGCGGGTTTACCAAGCTTTTGGGGTGGTCAGGGAGCTCGATCTTTATGTCGAGTGGTTGGTCATTCCATAGGGGTGGGCATCTGTATTCAGGAAGCGGTGTGTCTTGTATCTTGGCTAGGATGCTCTCCCTGATTGGTAGTGCTTGCAGGCTAGCGCAGACCTTGGCTGCCCAGGTTCTAGGATGGTGGTTGGGGTGGCGATTGAGGGCTAGATGGAGATTTGTGCCAGCTAGGCATTTATGTTGGGCAGTGGTGGTTTTGGCCACAAAGAGGGTCAGTCTTTGCTGAGCTCTGAGTTTGAGTGGGATGAGTCCCGATTCCATCTGGATATTTTCTTTCTTGGTCCACATGGGGGCTCCTAGCATGGTACGTGTGGCGTTGTTTTGAATTACTTCTATCTTGTCCCACTGTTGGTCTGTTAGTAGGCAGAGTGTGGGACAAGCATAGTCTATGAGGCTGCGTATGGCTTGTACATAGAAGGTTCTGAGGACATTAAATGATGCACCATCGTAGAGGCCCGACATCCGACGAAGGACCGCTTGTCGCTGGCTGCACCTGTCGCTCAATTGTTGAATTTCTGGTCCAAAGGTTAGTCTTTGGTCGATGATTACACCCAGGTATTGGTGTTGGGTAACCCAGTCCACAGGCTCATTACCTATGACCAGATTAGTGTCTGGTCTCCACTGGTGGATGGGAAGGGCCTTGGTTTTGCGGGCATTGATTCTGACTCCAAGGGAGATGGAGGCTCGGTGAATCTTGGTGAGGCAGCGCTGTGTCTTGTTAGAGTTTCTGTGTCCTATTGTGACAAGGGCAAAGTCGTCTGCATAGTTGAAGAGTTTGGCTCCATGTGGTAGTGCGATGTCCATGAGTTTTTCCATGAGACAATTAAATAGGAAGGGGCTAAGGATTCCACCTTGGGGGGTCCCATTTTCGTGGTTTTTATAGGTGGAGTAGTGCCCATCTACTTTGACTCGTGCACTACGATTTTGTAGACTCTGCTTGATCCACGAGAGAAGGTTACCTTTGATCTGCTTGGATACGAGAGCAGAGAGTATTGCCGGCACATTGGCTAGTTCAAAGGCCTTCTCTAGGTCTAGAAAAACGATGTAACCACGGCGGTTGTTGATAAATGATAGCATGGAGGCTATGCATTCTGAGGTGCCTAAGCCAGGCTGGTAGGCAAACATGTTTTCTGGGAAGGGTGGGCATTTCCAGCGGACTCTGTTAAGTACCATCTTTTCTGCCGTCTTGCTCAGGCAGCTTAGGAGGGAGATGGGGCGAGGGTTGTCAGGGTCCTGTGGTTTTGGGATGGGCTGAATGTCTGCTCTGTTCCATGAGGCTGGTCTGATTCTTCGTGTGTATGTCGAATTGATCAGAGAGAGTAGAGCAAGCTCCCCTTGGGGCCCTATTTTTTGAATCATTGTGTATGTGATTCTATCGGCACCTGGGGCTGTGTTCTTAAAGCTTTTGCTTACTCTTAGTAGCTCAGTCAGGGAGAATGGGGCATCTGTTTCGTCTTCAGTGTTGATGGCCTCTTCTATTTCTTCCCATCTTGCAGTGGTGAGGTCCTGAAGTGTTGCTCTGTTGGTGATGGGGAGCTGGTTGGAGCTTGTTCTATCCGCGAATTTGATGGTGAGTTCTTCTGCTGCTCTGCTAGG
>JAXCGZ010002832.1:22500-30000 GCA_037179515.1 Halocaridina rubra | reverse complement strand
ATTTTAGCTGTGATTAAAACTCTACATAAATAAATCAGAGCAAACACTGCTAGTGTTTTAAAAGGACACACGATAATGCGAGCAAAAGAAATACGGTAGAGTGTGTTTGCTTGATTTATAATGCGGTTATATGTTTGTAGAAAACGTATTTTAGTCGTGATTAAATCAGTCTTTATTAAACAGCAAGCACAGCTAGTGAATGCCAAGAAAAACACGATAAATGGTGCTTAATTTATTATTTATTTATTTATAATGTTTTATGCAAAACGTGTTTTAAGCTTGTTTAAAACATCCATTACTAAAGCAATAAACATGGCATGTGACTTACAAGAAAAACACGATGATTAAAGTATAATAAAATTGTGTTTATGTGTATATCTACAAAGCGTGTTTAGTTGTACTTGAAACACCCTTACCTAAATGAACAAATGCGGTTTGTGCTTGCCAAGGAAAAACACGGTAATTGGTGCTTGAATGATTAAAGGTAGTGTGTTTGTCTGTGCAAAGTGTCTTATAATGATTCAAGCTCTGTGTAATTAATACAGCAAACACGGCTAATGATTTTCTAGAAAAAAACACGACAAGTGGTGTTTGAGTCATTGTAAAGTGATTATAATTAAGCGTGTTTAATTTACAATGCATGTTTTAATCTTCAGCCAAGCATCCTTAACTGAAGCAGCAAACGCAGTCACTGATTTCCAAGAGAAAACACGGTAATTGGTGTCTGAATTTTTATGAATAGATTATAATGAAGTGTGTTTGATTGACATTCCGTGTTTTAATCGTGATTCAAACTCCATTAACTAAAGTAGCAATCATGGTTTTCGAAGTATTACAAATTTATTTGGTTTTTGCTTATGCAAAGTTTTTTTTTTTATCGTATACAAACCCGTAATTAACACAACAAAAACCACTGTGTTAAGTAGTGCTTGAAATATCATCAGTTTTAACTGTGTATACATCTACGAAGCGTGTTTTCATACATTGCTAAGCACACTCGAAAATCAAACATTGCAGGGGACTTAAAAGCACAATATTTGGTGTTTGATTTGTTATGAAATTGAATTAAGTGTTCTTAAATATGACTAAACGCGTTCAAGCATCAAACACGGGAAAAGTTGTGACAAAAGCACGATAATTGATAGATTAATTAATAATGGACTTTCAGTTCAAACACGTGTTTGTATTCAAAGGTATAATGTTCGTTTATATCTACTAAGCGTGTTTATGAATGGCTTTCTAAATACTCAAACATCAAACACTGGAGCTGAATTGAAGAAAAACACGGTAGTTAGTGTTTGAATTCTCAATAAAGTTTTAATATTTGTATATATATCTACAATGCTTATTTTTAAATCATCTTAGAAGACACATGCATTAAGCAAGGCAGGTGATTTAAAAAACACGATAATTCCAACACGTTTTGAATTTAAAAATGTGTAGTATTAAACAAACTCAAACACACTCAAGCATCAAAGACTGTGCGTGAGTTCCAAGGAATAAACACGACCATTTGTGTTTGAATGATCAGTAGGTGATAATTTGTATATATATTTACAAAGAGAGTTTTAATAAACTTGAGAAACTCAAGCATTAAACGAGGCAAGCGGTTTGACAAACACTCAGTGATTGGTGTTTGATTTATTAATGGAGTTATGCTTGTGTATATCTACAAAATAAAGTCAGATAACAACACGACATTAACTTAAAAAAAAACACTATAATGAAATTTTAATCATTGATAAGTATTACACTGCCCGTGATTTAAACAAAGTTATAAATAAAATTTGTTTATAAAATAATTATGGGTTAAAATATACATACATAATTTACAGAGCATATTTTGACAATCTTAAATACACACAAACATCAAACACGGCAAGCATTTAAAAATAAAATGATGCATCAAAGACGTCTGTAAATTCTTAATGGACTTTAGTGTGTTTATATATGCGAAGTGGTTTTTTTAAACAAGCTTAAATACACGTAAGCATTAAACACACCCGATGCTGCCAAAAAATAAAGTCGATCAATCAGACACGTGTTTGATTAATTAAAATATCGTTATGATTATATAGTTACAATTTGTGTTTTTTTTTTTAAACGCACTTAAACACGATCAAACATCAAAGAGGCAGGTGACTGTACAAAAAAAAAAAGTTTGAAATGAAAAAAAATATTTCAAATTTTCTGTATATTCTCACAGAGCCGTAAATAATAAAAAAATCGAAAAGTCTAATGATATTATATCAGTAAGACCAAACACAATTGTAAAGAAATAACTAAGCAAAAAGTAAACAGGATTGAAGATGAGTACATTACACGTATGAAACGGAAAATCATAATAATAATAATAATAATAATAATAACAATAATAATAATAATAATAATAACAATAATAATAATAATAATAATAATAATGTAATAGAAAATTTGAAAGTTGCGATAGATAATATATAATTCAGAAAGAAAGTATATGTTATTGAAACTATAAAATTCAAAATTGTATTAAAATGTAAGTTTTTGATATGAGGATATGAATGAAAATATTAGAACGAATCACCAATATAAGAAGAAATATATGAGAACATTGATAAATAATCCAGAATGGAAAACTTGCAAGGATAATAGAAGTAATATAGAAACAGATATTTAAGTTTTGACAGTTTAATGCAATTAAAACTATTTAACTTATAAATGTACAAAATAGATAATACTAAAAAAATTTGGTTTTGAGATTAGAAGTAAGATAATAGTAGATAGCATGAAAGCCAGAAGCAGAAATTGGAGCAACAGTAATTGGTAAAATGCAATAGAAAAAAAAAAGAAAAAATTTAGATGAGAGTGTAGCAAATTAATATATTAGAAATTGTATATGCAATAGAAAAATGGAAATAGAAAATGATTAAAAATAATGTATTTGAATTAATAATAATAGAAAAATAATGTAACGCGTTACAGTTATAGGCAAAACTAAATAATAACATAAATATAAAAATATATATAAAAAATGAAATAGAAATTAATAAGAGTAATCAGAAAAACTATTATAGCAACATCATAATTAATAAGTAACAGAAAGAAAGGTAAGAGAAAAATGTCATGGGAAAAATATTAAGCTCATACTGCTACCTATGGAAGAACAGTAAAGGAGTGGAAGAAATAGATAGAAGTAAGAAAAATAAGATAACAGAAGTAAAAATAGAAAAACATTAGAGCGGTAAAATATTGATAAGTAATAGAAAAATATATTAGATATTATGTAACTGAAAAAAATATTCTAGCACACACTAATGTCCCGCGAAGAACAGTGAAGGTTTAAAAAGTAAGAGATAAGATTTATATAATCAACCGATTATTAGAATAGAAAAAAGTATTGAAACTTTGACTGTTACCTTTCGAATAGCAATGAACGCATAAAAAGGTAACAGAAAAAAGCGAAAAATGACTTACATTATGAAGGATTAATTAAAGTGTTGATAGTTAATAGAAAATCAGTAGCGTGCAGTTAAAAACAGAAAAGCTATGAGCAACTGGTTCCCCTCCAGCATGACCGTAATGGCGCTAAGTAATAGAAAATAGAATTATTACATCTAAATTTTGTTTCTTATATGAAGTTGTGATCGTAAATATAACAGAAATAATATTGCCAACACATGCCTCTCATAATCATCATGTATGTAAAAATAATAGAAAAAAGAACAGAATTGTCGCAATTTGTTCTATATAAAAATGAACGGAATGGGTAATAGTAATATTATGTCGTAATCATCGCCGTAATGTAAAAATACTAGAAAACAGAACAGAAGATTTAGAAATTACGTTTTTCTATTTAAGATCTTGATCAGAATATGGAAAAGAAACCGAAAATAAAATAAGAAAGCTATGGTCAACTTGTGTCGCTTATAATCCTCACCATAAATTAAAAAAAGTAACAGAAAATAACAGAATAGAAATAACGGAATAATTGATGTACGTACTTACTTGAAAGCGTTATCGGAGTATGTAAAATGAACAGGAAATAGAAATAATAGCAATAAGAAAGACTATTTCCAACTTGCGTATAATATCACCGCCATTGAAAGGGGAAAATAATAGAATATAGAGAAGAGTCGCAACTATTTTTTCTATTTTGAAAGCGTAAACAGAATTTGTAAAAGTAATAGAAAAAAAAATAGAACACTGACCAATTTGTGTCCCTCCAAACCATCACCGTAATGAAAAAAAATAATAGAAAATAACAGAAAAGTCTGAACCAAATTTTTTTTCTGTTTGTGTTAACGACTTTTGTTAAGAAACAGAAAACTGAAAATAGAAAAACTATTACAGCTTATGTCCTCCATTGTATAGCTAATGGGAAAAGTAATAGAAAAGAGAGAACTGAAGTTACAACCACTTATATCTCTTATTTAAAACGATTTTTGAACTGGGTAAAAGTTCAAGAAAACAGAAAAATTATGATTGACTCGTGTCTCTAATCATCACCGTAATAGAAAAGTAATAGAAACAGAAACTAGAACCGTTTGGTGCATTTTTAAGATATTAGGAAAAAACAGAAAACATAAGACCAAAATTAACCGGACTGATTAAAAAAAAGAAGAAAATAGAAAGGTAAGACTATACTTTATTTTTGTATAAGGCGATGGAAAATAGTGTTATCAGGTAATAGAAACTAGAAGCAAAATATCAAATAATAAGGAAGAGAAAAATAATGCTGGAGCAGATGAAATATAGAAGTGGCTGAAAGGAAACAGAAATTAAAGAAAGTATGATAAAAACCAGAGAAAGTGGACACCAGTGATAGATAGAAAATTGTTCAGAATTACATAACATAAAGAGTAAGCGATAATAAAACGTAACAGAAGCAATAGAAAACAGAATTATATTACAGGTTCTTCAAATATCAAAGAAAGTTGGCACAAGTGATAGATAAAAATAGTTAAAAATTACATCACATAAAATGTAAGCGATTATAAAAAGTAGCAGAAACAATAGAAAACAGAATTATATTACAGGTCCTTCAAATATATATAAAAGAAACCCGACAGAGAGAAAGAAAAAATAGAAAACTGCGTAAAAAGAATTGCACACCAATACAGAAAATAGAAGAATCTCCCTTTGGAAACAGAACATTTTATAAAAATAGATAATTTTCTTGAAGAGAAATTGGGTTTAATTTAAAAGAAAAAGAAAAATGTGAGGGAAAAAAGGGTTTTACACAGGTAATTATTATTATTATTATTATTATTATTATTATTATTATTATTATTATTATTAATGTATTATTATTATTATTATTATTATTATTATTATTATTTTTACTATTAGTACAACTATTACTTTACATCTCCCCGACAATAACACATAACAAATAGCCTGCATTTTGTCAACCTAAATTAAAAAAAAAGAAACAGTCTGAAACAGAGAGTAGGAAATACATAATAAGATAAAAAAAAAGGATTTTTATTATACCGATAAACTCTTTGATGTGCCGATCCGATGGAGGCGATCGGGTGAGTGTGTGTGTATGTGTGTAATGGCTGTGCTGCTGTGCTCTCTCTCTCTCTCTACCGCTCTACGATCGACAAAATATGGATTTTGGCCCGATTTCTTAAACAGTGTAAACCTAGGATACCATATTGTTAGTTAGCTAGACACACACAAATGAGTGTCATAAACGCATCTGACGCGGTTCTGTGTATGGCTAGGATCCCGTCAGATGCGCTTATGACATCCATTTGTGTGTGTCTAGCTAAATAACAATATGGTATCCTAGGTTTACACTGTTTGAGAAATCGGAACTTTGTTTGACTTTGGCCGCACCGACACATCGAAATATGTTATTATTTTTATCATCATCATCATTATTTTTAGTATTGTTGCAGTTGTTGTTATTGTAAGTAGAAGTAGCCCAATAGTGTATTTTATTATTATTATTATTATTATTATTATTATTATTATTATTAGCTTGAACTTGTTATTATTATTATTATTGTTATTATTATTATTATTTTGTTCAATAGCTATGATTTATATCAAGTAAGAAAAAAAAAAGAAAATTTAAAGATATTTTATATAAATATTTTTATTTTATTTTTTATTTTTATTAAATATAAACAATGAAATAGATAATGGTCTAGCATAAAAGATTCTTTAATTTTTGTTCGATATATGATCTTGCACGAGGAATGAATATAATAAAATGATTTAGCTTTTATAAATATAAAATCATATACACGCAAAGCTCGTTTTTCGCTCCCGGTTTTATATTGCTTATATTTTTCCCCTCTTTTTCCTTAATAATAATAATAATAATAATAATAATAATAATAATAATAATAATAATAATAATAATAATAATTGTGATATTTATGTGTTACTTCAGGCACAGTTTCCATCACAGCTTGAATATAGCCATATTTTTTTTAATTTAAGTAATATCAGAAAATTTTTCTCCTTACCATTTTTATCTCCCAATTTCGTTATATATGCTATTTACAAGTTTTTTATTTTTTTTAATTTTTATCCTCTATTTTGATATTTTGATATTCTTCCCTTTTTCCTTATTCTATTTTTCTGTCCAAGTCTTGTATTTTATATATATATTTTTTTACTTTTCTTGTTTTCTATTTAATCTGCCATATTTCGTATTATTTTATATTTTATAGAGATTTTCTATTCATTTTTCTCCTTTTTAATCTCCCAATTTTATTATTTTCTCTTTTATATTTTTCTGTTTTTATTTCCCTCTTTCGTATAATTTTTATGGTCTGGATGTTTTCCGTTTTTAGCCCATTTTCGCATTATTTTACATATTCTACAGATTTTGCCTTATTTATATATTTGTTTTTTATCTCCCATTATCGCATTATTTTTTTTTTTTTAAATTTTTATCGTCCAGTTTCTTATGTTTTCTTATTATTATTATTATTATTATTATTATTATTATTATTATTATTATTATTATTATTATTTATTCCTCTCGCACGTCTGAATACGATCATATTCTCTCTTAATAGGAAGTCGGCCTTTTTTTTGCGTGCTCTTACGAAATATTTTCAGTTTTGCATAAATACATATGGTTACCCTATGATATTATGTGATTTTGTCTGTTATATATATATATATATATATATATATATATATATATATATATATATATATATATATATATATATATATATATATATATATATATATATGAGTTTTCAAATAGTAATTGTAGGCATTGCAGTGTCCGAAATTATTATTATTATTATTATTATTATTATTATTATTATTATTATTATTATTATTATTATTATACATTTAATCGCACATTTTTATCTGGATTCGAATCCGGAACGACCTTGAAATCCGTTAGACAGATTATTGATAAAAAAATCAGTTTAAATTTTTTTTCTTTTGCTGATCGCTTTGAGATTGCGTCCACGCACGCACACACACACTCCGCAGGCAGCTGCTGCCTCGTCTGTGTGTGTGGACACCCTTTGCTTTAAT
>JAXCGZ010002832.1:0-17500 GCA_037179515.1 Halocaridina rubra | reverse complement strand
ATTATTATTATTATTATTATTTAAGATCATAGGTCATTATTTTATATATATTTTTGAGTAGGTAAAGATATGTCATTTGTTTTTCATGTTCAAAAAGTATGATCTCGCGGTGTTGTATAATAAATACATAAGTTGTTTTTCGAGCTCAGTAACTACGAACTTACGGCCTTATTTATTGAATATATTAATTGATTTCGTGGTCCAAAAGTACGGGCTTACGGGCTTACTTACGGAGTATATTTTGCATAGTTTATTTGAGTAAGTAATATATTTCGTTTTTTTTCTGGGCAGTAGGATACGACTTTATGGCCTCCGGATTCACGGTAACCTATTTATTTATTGTTTTATTAATTCATATATGATTAACTATTCCACCGCGACTTCGAGGCGTCAGGTCGAGGGTTCGCGCCCCGTCACGGTCTGAGGTTAGCAAGGGCATGCACTCAGGGTAACGATTACAAATGCCAAAACAAGTTCTTCGCAAGAAGGCAACCGTCCTAGGCCTTGGTAGAAAAGGGAGTCCGTGACGTAAAACTGGAACATGATTAATTATGCCATACTTAGGACATTGCATATACGGGATGCTGTTTTACTATTATACAATCCGGTATATTAGCTGATAAAATTAAATTTTCGAACACGAAGTTTATGAGTTGACGAAGTAGCCATGTTCGAATTTTTTTTTCTTTTTCAAAATTCGTTTAATTAAGTTACTTTAATTAATTTCTGATGTGTAAATTACGTGCAGAGAAGCCTGACGAGCTATACGGGAGGTTTTATCTTTTTTCTCTCCCTCTATTGTAATTCCTTAAAGTTTATATATAATTAAATTTCCGAACCCGTAAGTTACCTGCTGACGGACTGTCAAAGTACAGTAATTTATTTTTTATTTTATGATTCATTAAATATTATACCTTAAAATTTATGAACTCATTTTCAATTATAATTCATCAAATATGATGTTATTAAATATGCGAACACCGTGGTGTACGTTCTGACGGACTGTATGTACGGAATTTTTATTTTTATTTTTTTTCTTGATACAAGTTACTATCCGTACTCTTAAATTATATACTAATGATCTGTGAAAGTACTTGATATTTTGTTTTAATTAATTTCATTTTATAATTCACTGAAGATGATATAATTAAATTTCCGATCGCATGGAGTAAGTGCTGCCGGAGTGTTTAAAGAACTGGTTATTATTTTTTAATTAATTTTATATATTTAAGTTTTGGATATAATTATAATCCGTTCTGGCAGTTATGAGATGATTTCCTATCCATATACGCGATATACCTTTCATTACTTTATACTTGAACCGTGGTAGCGCAGTGGTTAGAACACTTGACAGTGTGTCCGTGTCAACCTCAACGCTGTAATCCTCTATCCAGGAGGGTGTAAAATAAAAAAATAAAATAAAAACTATACCTACCTATGGCCTCAGCGAGGTCATCCCTCATCCAAAGGAATGGAAAAAAAAGAAAAAGCGTTAAAAAGTGTGTACCTACTTTTGGCCCACCCTGTTTATATATATATATATATATATATATATATATATATATATATATATATATATATATATATATATATATATATATATAATTGTTTTTATTATGAATTGAATTTTTTTTATAGTAATATCCGAACAAAGAGGACGAACTGGGTTCGAGATTATTATTATTATTATTATTATTATTATTATTATTATTATTATTATTATTATTATTATTATTATTATTTTTATTATTATTATTATTATTATTATTATTATTATTATTATTATTATTATTATTATTGCTGTTGTTGTTGTTTTAATAGTTGCGAATTTAATGCTCATTTTTTCTTCTATTTTCAAAGCTGGGGGACGGGGAGTATGAACAACCATAACCCCCCCCCCCCCCTGGGAGATCTTGAAGATACGATTTCTTTCAGTTTTTTCTCCTCCTCTTCCCCCTTGCTCTTATTCACTCTCCCCCATTTCCCCCTCCAATTCTCCTCCTCCCCATTATTCCAATGTGAAGCTTCTTCTTCTACTTATTTTTCTTAGCATTTTACAAATGACTTTGACAGAATCTCGGAAATTCTTCCTCTTTTTTTATATGTTTTTTATTATTGTTGAATTTTTCATTTTTATCTTTGTGGAGAGGGTATGTGGGCACAGAGAAAAAAAGGACAGAGATGTCCAGAGCCTTCCCTGTGCCCAGGCTTGAGAACAGGACACAAAATGTCCCGTGTATGTGTCATCTATATAATGGATCTCTTGACCTCCCTGTTCCGCTTTTATATATATTATTTTATTTTTTCCGCGGAATTTAACACACACAAAGATATAATTTAACACACACATGTACGCACATACACACAAAGATATAACTTAACTCACACATGTACGCACATATATCTACATCCGTAAGCCATTTTTCCCCTTGTAAGGGGAGTGGCTGGGTCAGGAGAAAATATACTCTGACTCTTTGGGAAGAGAAAATACAGAGGAGGGGATTCCCAGTTCCCTCGCTCCACCCATTTTGTCGACTCTTACGACACGCAGGGGAACACGGAGGAAGTATTCTAGCCCAGATGTAATCATAACTGCAATTACAATCATATAGAGATATGGTAATTGTAACTGAACTAAAAATGAACAGACTTGTAGTCGGGGATTTACTATTTTGGGGCTCTTACCCGTGAGCATGATTAGGCAAATATACACACAAGTACATACATGCGTACGCATGCACAAACACGCATGCACTTGCACACAAGAAGGCACTCAAATATATTCGCGGACACACTTACATACATTTAGACTTTCGCACATGCATGAACATATGCAAGAGCACATTAACGAATGTATGCAAGACACATATACAAGCACGTTAAAACGCATTTAGCAAGCTAGCATGCGCGAACACAGGTGGATATTATTGTTATTATCATTATTATCATTATAAATATAATTATAATGATTATTTTTACCAGTATCATTAATAATAATAATAATAATAATAATAATAATAATAATAATAATAATAATCATAATAATAATAATAATGATAATAATAATAATAATAATAATAATAATAATAATAATAATAATAATAATAATAATAATAATAATTACTATGGAATTATCTCTGTGGTCACCGTGACTCAAGCGGTAGCGTCCGCGACTCTGCGGCGTCAGGTCGAGGGTTCGCGCCCCGTTACGGTCTGAGGTTAGCAAGGGCATGCACTCAGAGTAAAGATTACATCTGCCAAAACAAGCCCTTCACAAGAAGGCAGCCGTCCTAGCCCTTGGTAGAAAAGGGAGTCCGTGACGTAAAACCCGATCTATGGAATTATCACTGTTCCTTGCGCAGGGAACTCCCTAGTCCGTACCTGCCATATTTTGGCGTAGAGGGGCGTATGGGCGTGCTATATAGGGCGTAATATTATCACCTTTAGTCACAAGGCTGTCTAAAAGACAGGTAAAGGTTTTAGACTTACTGTCAGAAATAACAAGTATCCGAAAGAGGTAGAAGGAGGAAGCTGACAGGGTGAGGACTTGAGTTGGAATATACAGGATGCTTGAGGAAATTTGACAGGGTGAAGACTTGGGTTAAGGTGATAGGGTGGAGACGGTTGGAGGAATTGACAGGGTGCGGTGCTGAAAGGTAAAAATAACAGGGTGCTTGGGGGAAATTAACAGGGTGAAGACTTAGGTGATAGGGTGTTGGAAGTAAGAGAGAAAATTGGCAGGGTGAGGGCTTGGGGAACCTAACAATGAGGAGTTGGCAGGGTGCTTGGAGGAAAGTAATAGTCTGGGGGTTACGGTGATATTGGTAGGGTTGAGATGGTATTTAGAGTAATATTGAATTAGTGAAGGCCGTGGCTCAAGCGGTAGCGTCCGCGACTCTGAGGCGTCAGGTCGATGATTCGCGCCCCGTCACGGTCTGAGATTAGCAAGGGCATGCACTCAGGGCAACGATTACATCTGCCAAAACAAGTCCTTCGCAAGAAGGCAACCGTCCTAGCCCTTGGTTGAAAAGGGAGTCCGTGACGTAAAACCGGAATATTGAATAAGTGAAGAATTGAGGGAGAAATGGCAGGGTGGAGGGTCACGGAAATTGATAGAATGGGGGGGGGTCTGGAATGGAGCTAACAGGGTAGAGGTTTCGGGGAATTGACAGGGTGGGGATATGGAGAAGAATTGACAGGATGGATGCATGGAAGGAAATTTGACTTGGTAAGGTATGGATGAAACTTGACAGGGTACGTGCTTGGGTAAATTGGCAGGGTGCTTGGTGGGATTGCCAAGGTGAGGACCTATGGCGAATGGATAGGGTGAGAGCTGAAAGGGGGAAAGACTAGGAGAGGAGCTGACACGGAGGAATTGCCAGGGTACATTGGGGAAATTTGACAGGGTGGATGCAAGGGTGGCTTGACAGGGTGGGCTCTTGTTTTGGGGGGGATGGATGTCATCCGTCAAATTAGACGGTTGAATTGATGGTTATATATTGTAAGGTGATGGGTGGGGAGGAAGGTACCTGTGAAAGAAAGGTACTTTTTTATGGGGTGGTAAGTTGCAGTGGTATGACAGGGTACTGTACCGTTTGTTGTTGATTTTATTATTATTATTATATTATTATTATTATTATTATTATTATTATTATTATTATTATTATTATTATTATTATTATTTCAGTTGACGTGTCATTATGATTAAAGAAAATATTTTAATATTGTGAAAATTGTGAAAACAACAAACTGCTGTTTTACCATGATAGAAAATAAATTAATAAATAAGTGTAAATGAAATGTGATTAGAGTTTGAGAAGTAAATGAAAAAATATATCATAGGAGAAATGATAAAAGTGAAATCCATTTTTCTTATGTCATCTGTTGTGATTTTAATATTGTGAAAATATCTATTTAGGTATTAATTTATTGAAACTTCCATTGTATGTATATATATATAAGTCATTAAAAAATGAAAAACTTTTAAATAATGGGTCGGTCTTCAGATAGATAGATAGATAGATAGATAGCTAGCTAGCTAGCTAGCTAGCTAGCTAGCTAGATAGATAGATAGATAGATAGATAGATAGATAGATAGAGAGAGAGAGAGAGAGAGAGAGAGAGAGAGAGAGAGAGAGAGAGAGAGAGAGAGAGAGAGAGAGAGAGAGAGAGAGAGAGAGAGATGGCATATATATGATAGAGCAGATTTAAAACCGATAATTTCTATGTCGATCGTAGCGATTGGAAAGAAACGACTTTTTAACATCTGAAAAGAAGTTTTTTTTGTTATAGAAAATCGAATTTTAGTCCTTTGGTAGGATGTTACTTTAGAACATATTGAATAGAAGCTTTTTTTTCATGAAGCTCTTCTCGATTCCGAAATAAGAGATTTTTTTGAAATATTCTTTTTTTTCTGTAACATTTGGGAAGAAGCGATTTTGGTGCATGTGACAGGAGATTATTTGAGTATTTGAAAAAAAAACCCAGCTATTTTTAGTATTTCGATGTGATTCGAAATCATGGGAAAAGTGTTGACAGTGGAGCATTTGAAAATTTTAATTACTTGTGGTATTTTGAAAAGATGCGATTATGAAACAGGATTTTTTTTTTTATTTGGAAAGATGCGACTTTTGGTATTATGAAGTGAAGCTATGTTGGAAGTCAGAAAAAGAAGCTTCTTTTATTTCAGGTCTTGGAAAGAACCAATATTTGGTATTTTGAATCTAAGCGATTTGCGAACATTTGGAAAGAAGCGATTTTTATTATATTGAAAAGTTACGACTTTAGAACATAGGAAACGATGCCATTTTTTAGCAATTGGTTGGAAAGAAGCGATTTATTGTATTTTGAAAAGAATGCGATTTGGGAATATAGAAAAAGAAGGTTTTTAAAAAAAGAAAAAGAAGACTTATGAAAAGAAGTTTTTTTTTTTATTTGGAAAGAAGCGATTTATTATATTCGGAAAAGAAAGCGATATGTGAATATAGAAAGAAGGGTTTTTTTTTATTGAAAAGAGAAAATAAAACTTAGAAAAGAAGCTTTTTTTTTTTTAGCATTTGGAAAGAAGCGATTTATTATATTCGGAAAAGAAAACGATTTGGGAATATAGAAAAAAGGTTTTAATTGAAAAGAGAAAAAAAAAAACTTAGAAAAGAAGCTTTTTTTTTTCTAGCATTTGGAAAGAAGCGATTTATTGTAATTTAAAGAGAAGTGAATTGAGAATATAGGGGAAGAGGCGTTTTTATTGACAAAAGCGAGATTTGCTCTTATAAGAAGCGTCGGCTTTTAAATATAAGAAAAGAATTGATGCTTGAGACATTATTTTGAAATTAAACGACGTTTGAATCTAGGAAAATGAGCGACTTTTGAGCATTTGAAACCAAAATCCCCCAAAAGAAGAAAAAAAGAAGAAGTGATTTTTGAGCATTTGAAAAGAACAGACTTTTGAACACAGGAAAAAGAAGTGATTTTTGAGGATTTGCAAAGAAGCGACTCTTGATCATAACAGAGAAGAAGTGCTTTTTCAGTATTTGAAAAATTGCTAACACGGAATAAGAAGCGATTTTTGAGCATATGAAAAAATAAAAAATAAAAACCGCTGAAAAGAAGCGACTTTAAAACATTCGAAAAGAATATTCTTTTTAGAATTGAGATTTTTTTTTTTTTTTGCACAGATGAGAGAAAAACAGACTTCACACAAGCAAGCTTAGAAGCATTTGTCAAGAAGTAATTTTCGGTGTTTAAAAAGAAAAGGCTTGAGTATTTTGCAAAAGAGCTTATATATATATATATATATATATATATATATATATATATATATATATATATATATATATATATATATCACTTCATTCGTTATTTTCCATTCACGTTTTTATATATTATTTTATTAATTATTTATTTTCTTAAGTATTTATATACTCATGTATTAAGTTTGTTCGATATTTATTTATTTTTTATTTATATATTAATAGTGTTACATATATATATATATATATATATATATATATATATATATATATATATATATGACAATGGAATTTAAAATATATTTAAAATATTATTTTTGCTGTAATTGTGATCCATATATTAATTATTATAATTTGCATTACAGAAAAACCTTGTGATTATGGTCAATAAAACAATGAAATGAGAAAACTTAGAAATATGTAACTAGAATTTTATACGAATATTATTATAAATATTTTTTAATTTTACTCCTGTAATTATTATTACTATTATTTATCCAAAAGTGCCTGAATTATTATACTGAATGAAGTGAATATTGAAAAAATTATAAATATTGGAAATCATAATTGTGAAAATTAAGATAAATAAAATTTTTATTTAAAGTAATAAACAGAAAAGAATTTAGAAGTGATTGAAAAAAGCGGAAAAAAATTAGATATTTTTGAAATATGTATACGCGGGTGAAATGAAAATACACATGGAAATTATATATTGAAAATACATGAAAAATAGTGAAAAAACACATTATATAATAGTTACTGAATAGAAATTACTCTCTTTGAATGCCATTTTCACATTACAATTACACGAAAAATAGTGAAAAAGCGCTTAGTAAATCTAATGTTATAGTGAAGTTACAGTGATATAATTAGACCTTGTTTTTGTTCTGGAAGCATTGAATGGCGCTTAGTGAAAAAGTAATTCCCCATCTGTCATCTGCTACCACCTAACATTAAAATGTTTGCTCTTGGAGTTCTGCAGTTGGTTTCTTAAAGGTAAGAAAATAATTTTTTATTTTTTTTTTTTTTTTTAGAATATTGGCATTAAAATTACTTATAATTACATCAGAGATTTTTCGGTAGTTCTGAACTTGAAGTCCATAATGCATATAGACCATGAAATATATGTATTCTAATGCATTTCTATGTGAAATGTTCAATATTCATAATCATTTTCCGCGGAAATGAATGATTTTTGAGGTATACATATAAATTTTGAAATATAACTCCATATTTTTTGAGATATAATTCCCATATATAATGGAATAGATCATTATCGATCGTTTAAGACAGAATATAATTAGTAATTACCTCATTTATAATTACTTATATAATTACTTCTAATTGCTCCCAGACCTCCCTTATCTAAGGTAACTAACCCAACCTAACTTAATATTAGCAAGTCATTATAGGCCTAAGCTTCACATATACTTTTTTTTTATTTGAAATTTGATATTAGAAGTGAGGAATTATTGTATAGTTTTGGCTTTTTTTTCTTTTTTAAAAATATTAACAACAAAATATGGGAATTACATTATCAGATTTTATTTTTATCTTTGTACAATTTTGACAGCGTTCTGTGTGTGTGTCAGTGTGTGCATGTGTATGTATATGGCAGATTTTTAATAGATATGAAATGTGAATTTCTTGTTTTTTTGTATTTATTTATTTATTTTAAAAGTGTGACACCGGTACAGGCAGAAACTGCCCTCATCAATAAAGGCCCGGGAACGAGAAACTACCAAGATGAAGGAAAAGAAAAAGGTTAAGGGCAAGGCAGAGATGAGGTAATGTCACACAAAGGAAAACGACAAACAGAAAAAAAACAGTCAAAGTACAGACGACCCAGATATATGGAGGACTAGGCTCTTAGATGACGATAGATCCGCTTTTTGAAGGATGATAGGTCATAAGAAATAGGAAAGACAGAAGGAGGAAGAGAGTTCCAGAGTCTGGAGGTAGATGGGAAGAAGAAGTCGCTACACCGACCAATCCGCGAGCTACAAATCTAGTGAAGAATTATTGGTTAATATGATATATATCGCATGTAAGATCCGATGAATGAATGAAAGAAAGGTAGTGAGTTACAAGTAGAAGAATGAATGAGTACTGACTGAATGAGAAAGTCTAGTATTCTTTTATAGTAATAAATATAATACACGTGTATGTGTGTGTGTGCGTAATTGGGGAGGGTAATTATATTGGTTACGAAGGGAAAAAACAGGAAACAACGAAATACCTTAGAGCTTAAGAGTATATTTAGCTACTCATTTTCAGAGGTAACCGATTCACAAAATATAGAGCGCTATATATATATATATATATATATATATATATATATATATATATATATATATATATATATATATATATATATATATATATATATATATATATATATATATATATATATAATGTATACACGCACGCTCACACACACACACACATACATATTATATATATATATATATATATATATATATATATATATATATATATATATATATATATATATATATATATATATACAGGTGCGACACAAAGAGAGGGAACAATATGCAACTCAGTATAAAAAGTATTTTAAATTATTATTATTATTATTATTATTATTATTATTATTATTATTATTATTATTATTATTGTTATTAATATTATTATATTATTATTATTATTATTATTATTATTATTATTATTATTGTTATTATTATTATTATTATTATTATTATTATTATTATTATTATTATTATTATTATTAGTAGTAGTAGTAGTAGTAGTAGTACAGAAGCTAAGACTTTAGATTTTTAAATTGATTCTAAAGATATGGCACTAGTGTGGATGTTTTTCTTTTCCATATCGCAGGCCGTTGCTAGTGGCCATTTAGGTTATTATTATTATCATTATTATTATTATTATTATTATTATTATTATTATTGTTATTATTATTATTATTATTATTATTATTATTATTATTATTATTATTATTATTATTATTATTATATTACGAATTATTTGCATTATATTGGTTAATGCTAATGGTACTACTGTTTGTAATAATAATAATAATAATAATAATAATAATAATAATAATAATAATAATAATAATAAAAGAAGAAGAAAAGGAATATCGACAGTATTTTATGTGTGCTTAAACTTGCTAGCCAGCTAGCTAACTAGTTAGATAGATAGATAGATAGATAGATAGATAGATAGAGAGGGAGAGAGAGAGAGAGAGAGAGAGAGAGAGAGAGAGAGAGAGAGAGAGAGAGAGAGAGAGAGAGAGAGAGAGATTCTCCACCAAATATGCCTTTATTTCGATATATGATACTTAGCTAACATACCACATTGCCCACATATCTTGGGGTAATATAATCACAACATTTCCTACTACTCCGCTCTACGCACACACACACACACGCACACAAACACACACACACACACACACACATGTAATTCGTTTCATAGAAATTTATGTTCTTTATAAAATAGGAGGATATCATGTGTATGCGCATGTTTGTGTGTGCGCATTATTGAGTAATATGTGTTTTTGCGTGTGAGCATTCACGTCAGTGTTATAATGAGAAATATCGTTGTTCTTGATTCCCCGGTTCCTGCTCATGTACATGTGCTTATATATATATATATATATATATATATATATATATATATATATATATATATATATATATATATATATATATATATATATATATATATATATGACTACGGAAGGAAATTGAAAGTAATTTTTGGATCCTTAACGTTTTTATGTATATTACTTATCTTCAGAGGAATATATATATATATATATATATATATATATATATATATATATATATATATATATATATATATATATATATATATATATATATCATCATCCTCATCATCATCACCCTCAGAGAGAAGTTCATAATTTATACATCTCTAAAACACTATGACTAAGACATCTCCGTTGAAGAGAGTGAATAGGGAGAGCTACTCTCACAGTAGCAGCTGAATTCTTCGTAATATATATATATATATATATATATATATATATATATATATATATATATATATATATATATATATATATATATTACGAAGAATTCTGCTGCCATATGCCTCTGAATCTAGTTGGAGTGCCCCAACTGTAACAGATTAAAAGAGGCGGAAGGAATTTCTCCTGTTACATTAAATTGATGTTCATAGCATTGTCATTATAGTAGTATCTTACGACCCACAGGGATTATCAGGTTAGAATCTTTTATTTTTACTTCGGGAACCTTAATAATAATATTAATAATAATAATAATAACAATAATAATAATAATAATGATAATAATGATAATAATAACAATAATAATAATAATAATAATAATAATAATAATAATAATAATAATAATAAGTGCTGAAATTATCCTTTTTCACATCCACAGACACGCTCTCTCTATCCATTTTATTTATATTGGGGATTCCCATTAAGCACAATGGTTACAGTGTTTAGGACATAACAGACACACGCAAAGCTGTTACCTAGTATGCCACGCCGCAATAGACTCGCACCACATCTTAATTAGTCAAAATTGCAAAATTACGCAAATTAACTCCTCTCATTGACTCCGCCATTGTTTTCCTACCATTTTCTTCATCTTAATTACGAGAGAAAAATATGGGCTGTTATGTAATTAGCTTTCAGAGAGAAAGAGAGAAAATGATTCCAGTTAAAATATTAAATTAGGCTGGGACAAAAAATGTCGTCCATTTTACCACACCGCGCGTGCATGGCAAAATTCCCTTTGTTTACATTTGGCGTCTTCCGGTTCTGTCTTTTTCTTCTTCTTCTTCCTCAGATTTCCTAATGAGAATTTTGCTTTTATAACGACCCCTGTTTAAAAGATAACTGAAGCTAGGACAGAAAATTGCATCTTCTTTTTTCAAACCACGCAAGCAGAGCAAGGCTCCTATTGTTTACATTTGGGCCGGCCTCCTACTCTTCTTCTTCTTCTTCATATCTATTAACGGGAATTAGCCTTTTAGCGGGATTCCAGTTTAAAATGAAAATTAAGCGCGTACTGAAAATATAATCATCTTTTTCCAAACCGTGCATGCAAGAAGAGATTTTCTATGTTTACATTTGGACCGTCCTCCGGTTCTGCTTGTTCTTCTTCTTCAAATCTCCTAATGGGAATTATGCAATTATCCTCATAGAAAGATTCCAGTTTAAAATATAAATTGAGGATGAATTGAAAAGTTTAATTTCTCTTTCGAAGCATGCATGCAGCGCAGGATTCCTTTGTTTACGTTTAGCCCGTCCTCCGGCTCTTCTTCAAATCTCGTAATGGGAATTAACTCTTCGCGTGTCAGTTTCTTGGCCTTTTTCAACCATGGAATCTTCTTGGCGCTTCTGATGCTTCTAGCCTTTAACACGGCTTTCACAAGTTAATAATCAACGAGGCTTCTAAATGAATGTTCTTGTAAAATAACATGGCAAGCATAAACAAAAAAATAAAGAATAGATAACATTCCATATATGTCTAGGGCTATAGAATGAGTGTGTTTTACGTCATGGACTCCCTTTTCTACCAAGGGCTAGGAGGATTGCCTTCTTGAGAAGGACTTGTTTTTGCAGATGTAATCGTTACCCTGAGTGCATGTCCTTGCTAACCTCAGACCGTGACGGGGCGCGAACCCTCGACCTGACGCCTCAAAGTCGCGGACGCTACCACTTGAGCCACGGTGACTACTGGGCTTTAGAATGAGTATTTTGCAAAAAAATAAAGAATAACATATCAAATCGGAAAGAAAGAAGGCATAGATGATGATAATTTCTAGGGCTGCGGAATTAATGTTTTCAGCTTTAATTTGACATCGACATCATATAGCAAAAATCTAGAATATCGATAGATGGCTCGACTCGGGTGATGGTAGACCCACGTTCGAGCCCACAGCGCGGCGATGGGAAAGGCCTCTAACCTTAATTCCAGTTTCAGTCCATCTCTGTCCACCCTCAAATGGGGACTAACATTGACACAAAACGTAAAAAATATATTCAAGAAAAACAGAAAATACTTTATGAAAGTGAAATAATTTTCATGATTTTTTTTTTTTAAAGACGTTTAGCTTATAGGTTGAATACACCCTCTTGGGGAGCGACCAGTTTAACTATATGCCTGTCTCATGCCCAGAAAAATTGAGAGCGTTTGCGTCAAGAAGGGCACTATACGTGAAATTTTAAGCCAGAAATAGCCACTAGTCTCCGAAGATT
Organism: Halocaridina rubra; assembly: GCA_037179515.1. Lineage (NCBI taxonomy): Eukaryota > Metazoa > Arthropoda > Malacostraca > Decapoda > Atyidae > Halocaridina > Halocaridina rubra. Next base: position 4,504 of record JAXCGZ010002832.1, on the reverse strand, counting down.
AGTGAAAAACGACGACCCTATATGAATGTGGAAAAAGCTGGTAGCAAAGATATACGTAGGTATATCGGCCTTTGCATTTGTAAGTGTATGTAATGTGAATTTACATCTTAGCCATTAGTACTCTCTCTCTCTCTCTCTCTCTCTCTCTCTCTCTCTCTCTCTCTCTCTCTCTCTCTCTCTCTCTCTCTCTCTCTCTCCTCTCTCTCTCTCTCTCTCTCTCTCTCTCTCTCTCTCTCTCTCTCTGCCACCCCTCTTTTGAGGGGGATTATGGCTATTGAATCACACACACACACACACACACACACACACACACACACACACACACACACACACACACACACACACACACACACACACAATAGGTACTTAACTTACTGATTATGTATCATAGAGGAATGTTTACTTCACACAAGGTCCAAGACATATTGCTCCAAATATTTCTTTTGCAGAGTGTATAGAGAGAGCTTCTCCCATTGAGGTACAGACATAGTCCCTTCCGTCTTGGTATACGATTGCCAAGGAATAAAAACAATTAAACAGCCTTAGTAGAGTACACTCCTGGGAAAAGGTATTGGCCTTTCTCTGAAGTGCTACTTTTAATCATCGTCTTTTATCCAGTGACTTATTTTCGGCAAGGTTGGTCTACGAGACCTCGTGTACCAAATGCAAAAAGGACTTCATTGTTGAAAATTATTTCTGGCAAAGAGATCTACACCTCCGTGAGAGTAACTATCTGTATCAATACGTCATGACACTATGTGTAATATATACATCCCTCTGATGCAAATCAACGCGTGCGTGCGTACATGCGTGCGTGTGCGCGCGCATGTGTTTGTATATATGTGTGTAACTTTTTAGCCACAAATGAGAAAACTGCTATGCGTGTCTGAACTCTAATTGTTGATAGCCAAGTTTTTGAAGGTGTTTGGCATGTTTTCATTAATGTAGTTTGGACACTTTTTAGCTTTATGCGTAATTTTTTTATGATTACCTTTTTCATATTATTATTTCTTGTTTTATATTTAGTTCTTGACTCAATCCCAGTTGTGTTAATAAGAATATTATTGTTCGTTGTTTATATTATTACAGAATTATTTTTAGCTCTCCTTCTTCTTCTTCTTCTTCTTCTTCTTCTTCTTCTTCTTCTTCTTCTTCTTCTTCTTCTTCTTCTTCTTCTTCTTCTTATTGGGTCGCTGTTTCTGGCTAGACTCTTTGGAAACTAGTGGTTGCTCTAGGCTTAAAAATATTGTGGGTGAATAATGATCATCCTGATATCAGTGTTTTCCTTTGATCCAGGCTTGGGACCGTCACTGACTCCCCCTGAACTACACGCCTGATGCAGGATTATATATATATATATATATATATATATATATATATATATATATATATATATATATATATATATATATATATATATATATATGAATGAATGATCCGGTTTTACGTAACAAACTTCCTCTTTATAAGGACCAGGAAAATGCCTCCTTTCGAAGGACTTTGGTTTTGGCAGTGTGACCGGTACCCCGAGTGAATGTCCTTTCTAACCTCAGACCGTGGCTGGTCTCGAATCGGCGACCTGATGAAGCAAAGTCGCACACTCAACCGTCCAGCCGAGGCAGGGCTCGAATCGACGAGCTGACGAAGTAAAGTCGTGCACTCAACCGTCCAGCCGTGCCGGCCACAATATATATATATATATATATATATATATATATATATATATATATATATATATATATATATATATATATGTATATATATATATATATATATATATATATATATATATATATATATATAATATATATATATATATATATATATGAGAGAGAGAGAGAGAGAGAGAGAGAGAGAGAGAGAGAGAGAGAGAGAGAGAGAGAGAGAGAGAGAGAGAGTGGAGAGAGAGAGAGAGAATATGTAGGCACCTACAGCATGGTGCTTTGCCCACCGAGCTAGCAACTTTTATATTGGCGTGATTAAGACTTTAAAATGAACGTTCTTATTCATAGTGCGAAAGGAAGTTAGAGGAAATTGAACAGTTTGTGGAAATGGCAAAACACCAGTAAATATGTATGTACTTAAAAGTTTTAATCGATTTAGTAATAATGGTCGCCATTATTTTTTATTTATTTTAAATGTTCAGTTCCTGCTTCATATCATTATCATTATTACAATAATTATTGTTGTTGTTGTTATTATTATTATCATTATATTTATTTTCTTTATTTTTATTATTATTATTATTATTATTATTATTATTATTATTATTATTATTATACTTATTATTGTTATTGTTTTTGTTTTTTTCTAATATTTATTATTATTATTATTATTATTATTATTATTATTATTATTATTATTATTATTATTATTATTATTGTGTATGTGGTTGTCATTGACACCATAAGGTTGAAATGCGGTAAAACGCTGTTTTGAAATGATATGAATTGTCGGCCCCAACTTTTTTTTTTTTGTAAAGAATTTAGAAAAGTGAAAAGTCATCTTGATAAATTATTTGTTTCTCTCTCTCTCTCTCTCTCTCTCTCTCTCTCTCTCTCTCTCTCTCTCTCTCTCTCTCTCTCTCTCTCTCTCTCTCTCTCTCTCTCTCTGTGTGTGTGTGTGTATGTGCGCGCATGATATAGTATTTGTTTATATATGTTAATATATACATAGTATGTTGTCAACATAAATTCATATATATGTAATTACTAAATAATCCAGTTACTTGGGGGATTGAGCTGGCTCTCCGCATGTCAGTACCAAGCCCGGATTATTGGTGAATATTGGTGTCAGGAAGGGCATCTGAACGTAAATCTTTGAGTCAAAGTTGAGCTTTGGCCTCCAAGAGGCAAGTTGATCAAGAGGAAAAAGGTTAAGGGGAAGTAAAAGAAGAAGAAGAAGAAGAAGAGGAAGTGTAATTACACGTGTTCACCGGAAAGTACCCTATGCTTGTAATTCCCTGTCGCCTAGGCGGTTGTATATCTGCTTGAATATTTTTGTCTCTTTTTATACTCTATCCATTTATCTCATTGTCAGTCTTTCTGCTGCGTAGCACTTGCCAAGCGGCCTCATCTCACAGGTACTGTGTGGAGATTTGTAGCTCGCGGATTGGTCGGTTCAGCGACTGCTTCTTCCCATCTACCTCCAGACTCTGGAACTCTCTTCCTCCTTCTGTCTTTCCTAATTCTTATGACCTTTCATCCTTCAAAAAGCAGATCTATCATCATCTCAGGGCCTAGTCCTCCATCTCTCTGGGTCCTCTGTACTTTGACTGTTTTTTTCTGTCTGTCGTTTTCCTTTGTGTGACATTGCCTCATCTCTGCCTTGTCCTTAACCTTTTTCTCTTCCTTCGTCTTGGTATTTTCTCGTGCCTGGGCCTTTATTGATGAGGGCAGTTTCTGCCTGTCCCGGTGTCACACATAAAAAAAAAAAAAAAAAAAAAAAAAAAAATATATATATATATATGTATATATATATATATATATATATATATATATATATATATATATATATATATATATATATATATATATATATATATATATATATACAACACTTATCATTATAAAATTTTGTCTCATAATCTGATTTAATTTTCCGTGATTTGTTCCACTTTGGATATCTGTTTGCTCTATCAATCTATCTAATTCTCTCTGTATTTTATCTTTCTGACTATATTACAATCTCTTTGTATCTCATAAGTGAATAATTTTGTTTACTTGAATATCTGTCTCTCTGTCTATAAATCACTTTACCTGTCTATCTTCCTTATTACGCTCTAAAGACATAAAATACAATTTTAAAGATAATATAAAATGTAAACTTAATTTTGTTAAAATATTCATATTGAATCAGAGTCTGTGATATGAAATATCTGTCAATATGCGAACGGACATGGGTTACGGATATTGAATCCGGCCTCTTCGATATATAATAGGTTGGCTTGCAATCCGATATGTCCGGTTAAAACGTCCGGTTAATTATTTGCTGGTCAGATATCCTTTTTTAAGAGAGAGAGAGAGAGAGAGAGAGAGAGAGAGAGAGAGAGAGAGAGAGAGAGAGAGAGAGAGAGAGAGAGAGAGAGAGACGCTGGTTAGATATTTTGTATATAGGTGTGATTATATGTGTGTGTGTTTGTGTGGAGAGAGAGAGAGAGAGAGAGAGAGAGAGAGAGAGAGAGAGAGAGAGAGAGAGAGAGAGAGAGAGAGAGAGAGAGACGCTGGTTAGATATTTTGTATATAGGTGTGATTATATGTGTGTGTGTGTTTGTGTGGAGAGGAGAGAGAGAGAGAGAGAGAGAGAGAGAGAGAGAGAGAGAGAGAGAGAGAGAGAGAGAGAGAGAGAGAGAGAGAGAGAGAGAAAGAGTTATGTTATCACAAACGCAAACACTCACAATTAATTGATAAGTTCATAATAATAATAATAATAATAATAATAAGACTTTATTTCCAACATACATTGGGTATTCAAATATGGGTGTACTATTAAAATTTACAAGTAA
>JAXCGZ010002831.1:0-33563 GCA_037179515.1 Halocaridina rubra | reverse complement strand
TATTTCGATATGGCTAGCTCTAGAACTAGAGGTCATAGTTTGAAGCTTCGAAAGAAAACTTCTTTGCAGGATGTAAGGAAATACTTTTTCAGTGTAAGAGTAGTTGATAATTGGAATTCGCTAAGCGAGGAGGTAGTTAATGCTATCTCAATCCATAGTTTTAAGGACAGGTACGATAAGTATCACTAAGTCTAAAATGGAACCGATCAGGAGACGGGAAGATACGAGCTTTGGGCTCTTTCCCGTAAACACAATTAGGTAATCACAATTAGGTAATCACACTATCCCTCACCTTGTTTGTGCCAGATGAATTCCTGTGAAGATGCCACGTAGATAAGGTTGAAATAAACTTGACTGCTGAGGCGAGATGCTGCCTCTGGGATGTTTGGCCGCCAAATGAGGACGCTTCAATGTCCTTCCTGGTAACGTCATCTGTAGGATATATTTCTAGAGCAGTAACAGGCTTTTATATTATTTAAGGACTACTTTAGTGGTGGTCCCTGGCAGGCAATTATAGCAAAGATGCAAGGGAGAGACAGCATATTAGGTGCAACAAGTGGAAGCAAATAAAATAAAATGAGAATAATACTGGAAAGTTAGGTTACTGGTAAACAATCTCTAGAACATTCTTTGCATTGTAGGCGACAGAATTTAAGTACTCCAATACTAAAGAAGCTACTGATATATATCTAGACAGGCTAATGACATACCAGCAAGGTCAAATTTATAACAAAATTATCAGCAAGAGCTATTTTATCATGAGAAAATTGTAAAGAAAACGTATCTGATAGATTCACTGAAAAGGTGGAAAGGTAGGAGCAGCCTTTATATCGGGACTATGCATCTACAAGTAAAAGAATAGTAAATAAGGTATATTTAAAATTAGCTATAAGCTAAAATATGAATTGCAAATAATCATAATCTACAAAAGTCAAGAAGTGGGAATTATTATTAGTTAGAAAAATGAGAGTTAAGTTACTAAATTAACCAATAAGGCATCTAACAGCCACTGGTGACTTTGAGCGAAAAACTCTGTCACAAAGGCCCTTTCTAGAGAATATTGATTTAGCAAAATTCTACTACAGAAGGCGAAAAAAGAACAGCGGATGTTATGGTGACTTCAGTGTTATTATGAGGGATGAGATATCTTTCTCATGCAAAAGAACAAATGAACAATAAGAATGGGATCCACCACTGGAACATATACTATTAGCAAAAGTGAACAAGTCTTATAACAAAGCATTAAATAACATGCAAAATATAAATGAAATATGATCATATTCAAATTTAAAGAAAATTAAAATCACAATTAGATATCAGTGAATATCAATATTTAAATTTAAGAATGCTTCACATGCAATAAGACAATAAAATAATATATAAAAATATAGTATACGCAATTGGAAAATTTGAACCAAGTCGTCATTAACATTGGTGACTGGATTTAAAAGTTTTAGCTATTCAACACTAAACTAAAAAGTTTCCGTCATGTTCTGGATTTCAGAGTCCCGCAAAGGGAAATATAAAACTACGATCAAAGAAATATTCTTCATCTTTTTCGTCTTCCATTAGGAATAACGTTTGTACGCTAAAATAAACAAGTACAGTACAGTATTAAAGACATAAAAGATAAACATAAAATATAAACAACACATCAGAGAAGTAATCTTTACGGACTAGTCAAATTGAGGCTAACAGCACCAGCTACCTCATTTGAGGGTAACGACCGTCGACTTAGTAGATCAGCAAGTTCATTGTCCTTGCCATGAACATGTTGGGCAGTGAATTTGAAAAGATTCAAGTAAAGTGCCCACCTTTTCAGGCGAGGATTTAGCTTGTCTGCAGTCTGTAAATATAGGAGAGGTCGATGGTCTGTTCTCAGTGCAAAATGTTGGCCATACAGATGAACTTCAAATTTCTTTATGGGCCAATATGCAGCTAGAGCTTCCTTCTCCACGGTGGAGTAATTTTGCGCTGCAGGGCAAAGCCTGCGGCTTGCATATCACACTGGAGCTACTTCTGCTGAGTTGTCTGATCGGGCTTGCAAGAGCATGGCACCCAGGCCTTCGTCTGAGGCGTCGGTCTGCAAGATAAATGGAAAATCAGGGTTTACCAGTTGTAATACTGGCTCACCCGCCAATGCTTCTCGGAGCTTGAAAAATGCTCTCTCCGCTTCATCTGTCCATTGGACAGGGGAGGTTTTGCCTTGCTTTGAGGAGGTAATTTGCTGCAAAGGGGCAGCGATACTATTAAAGTGTGGAATGAACTGTTGCTAGTAGCCGACACTACCCAGGAATGATCTCAGTTGAGTGACAGTAGCAGGTTTCTCCATATCCTTAATAGCTTGTACCCTGTCATGTAAAGGGGACATGACTCCTTCTCCAACCACTTGGCCGAGATACTGCAATTGTGTGAAACCAATCTCACATTTGGAAGTTTTTAAATGAAGTCCATGCTGGTTCAGACGAGTGAGAACTCTGCGGAGAGTCTCGAGGTGCGATGACCAATGCTGAGAATGCACCAGGATATTGTCTATAAAGCATGAAACATTGTCGAGATCCTGTAGTACTATCCTCATGAGTCTGCTGAAGCAGCCAGTGGCATTTACCATACCAAAAGGCATGGGCCTGAACTGGAATAGACCATATCTTGTGGAAAAGGCTGTAAGAGGCTTGGTAGTCTCGCTCAGCGGGACTTGCCAAAATCTACTGGCCAGATCCAACTTGGACAGGTAACGGAAAAATATGCTCGGCATCAGCAATGGGCTCTCCATCAAAGATGGTACGAGAGTTAAGCTTACGACAGTCAAGGCAGAACCTGTGACTGCCATCTCGCTTATGCACTGCCAGTAACGGCGAACACCAAGGCGAAATGCTCTTTTCAACTATTCCGAGCCGGACCCAAGTGTCAAGATCTTCCTTCAGCCGTACGGACAGCTGGTGGAGAAGACCATAGGAATGCCGAAATGGCTCTGGGTCAGTCAATCTGACATGATGCTCAAGAATAGTGGTAATGCCTGGGAGGTCGTTGAAGACGTTCTCATAGTCCTCTAATAGCTTATTCAGCTATTCCTGTTTGTGACAGAGTGTTTCGCTCAAAGTCACCAGAGGCAGTTAGATGCCTTATTAAATAAATTAGTAACATAACTGTTATTTTCTAACTAAAAAAATAATTCCCACTTCTTGACTTTTGCAGATTATGATTATTTGCAATTTCTATTTTAGCTTATAGCTAATTTTAAATATACCTTATTTACTCTTCTTGTACGTGTAGAAGTATAGCCCCTATATAAAGGCTGCTCCTATTTTCTGTCTGCTACGAGCCAAGAAAATTATGAGATATTTTACCAGTAACCTAACTTTTCATTATTATTCTCGTTTTATTTTATTTGCTTCCACTTGTTGCACCAAAAAATACTGTCTCTCCCTTGCATCTCTGCTATAATTGCCTGCCAGGGACCACCACTAAAATAGTCCTTAAAATGATATCAGAGCTAATTACTGCTCTAGAAATGTATCCTACAGATGAACTCACCAGGAGGGACAATGAGACGCTTTTTTTTGGCGCCGAGACTGCCCAGAGGCAAAATCTCGCCTGGGCAGTCTAAGTTTATTTCAAATCTTAATTACGTGGCATCTTCACAGGAATTCATCTAGCACAATAAGGTGAGGGATAGTGTATGGTAAAGCTCGTGGGTCAAGCAAATTGGTTTATTTTCGAGAATTAGTTACATTCGTTACTGGATAAATCTTACGGATTTTTATTCTCAGATTTCATTCCCATACACGCAAAATTTTGTAGATTACCAAACTGGAATTTCACATGCCAAAGTTAATTCCTTAACCTGTATATTACAGCTGATATATATTGCTGAGAAGTTTCTTTTCACTGAATGTGATAAACGAAAATCTCATCCTCTGAAGACTGGTTATGAACCCGTAAAAATCTATCTTTTTTCCTAATAAATTCTAAATTCATTTCACCCTTTTCTATCATCGTAAATATAGTGCTTTACGTCAAAAACTCGTCAATAAAGCTATTTGCTATACAAATTGCAAATATTTAAAAGGTAATTTTTCCCAGTTTGCTTTGCAAATATTTCTTGTTAACCACAATTTAATGAATGCATACCGTATTTATCTTGCTAATTCTTCATATGTTGGGGATAAAGTGTTTTGAGTTATAAGTTGCAAATACGTCAAAAGGTGGTTTTGCACCCTTTTTTTCATTGCAAAGTTCTTGATAACTAAAAGTGAATGAATACTGTATTTATCTCGTAGATTCTTCCTTTATCCTAAATAGAGTGTTTTACCATATTAATTGTTAATCAGTAATAAGCATTGCAACTTTTGTGGTTGCCCACAATTTAAGGAATACATACAGTACTGTATTTGTCTTGCTTAATTTTCATTTATTGTGAATATATTGTTTTCCTTTAAAACCAGTAAAGAATTAATGGTTTGTATGCTATTATGGTAGCATAAATATTTCTGGTTAGCTGTGAATAACCAATATATATTCATCCAGTAGAATGACATTGGAAACTCATTATATGTGTGCTCATGCTTTCAGTTTCCCATTATAAACAGTGTGTCATTTCTGTTTCTGAAATTGCAGTGTCCTGTATTCTACTCTGCCTGTGTGACAGAGGTAATCATCGAGTTGAGGCCAAAGTCTTGGCATACGTCCGTGGTGCCGGGAAACGAAATCGTGCTCACCACCTCCGGGATTCGAGGCAGCATTTCATAAAATTTAATTTCAGAAATTTAATTCAATTCTTTTAATGTCATTGCATTTCCAAAATTAAAAGAAAGTTGAATTCTGAGTTTCATTTAAACGACTAATGGTAATAGAGATGGGGTGTTCAAGTACAAATATCTGTCCTGTCTGTTTGTGAGCTCTTAACCGAGCTCGGTACTTTGAGTCCCCTTAGTAAAACAGAATCTTAACAACACTCTAGCATCCTAAACCCCAGCAAGATTGGCGCCCCGAACAGGGACCCGAACAGACAGACTGATTTGATAAATTTCTTTTTATTTTGCTTTTTAACATTGCACATGAAACCCGATTACCATTGGCTCGATTATTGAAATGAATGAATCATAGGCTGCAAACGAAAATTTTCGCGTTAGAGACGTTGCGGATAAAATATTTTTTTTTTTTCAATATTAATTATGGTAACTAATAGTTTCTTGTTTCCCATGTGGTAAACAATATTTCAGGAAATCTACATGAGATTATGTGGTAACAGACTTAAGAAATTTTTCATGACGAGAAGACGTGTTATTTAAAATTTCATTTATTTGCGTGATAAGATTGAGTTTTAAAGCATTCGTGTTTTATATATCCGTTAAAGGGTGATACTTGTTAGGAATTGTTTATATTTCCTTGGGATTTAGGAATTGGGAGAAAGCATATTAAGTATTTTAGCTTATAATTGTGTTTTATATTCAAGCATTGACTGCTCATAGATTGGAAGAAAAACTTTGGTGTCATTTATCGAGCCTAGGCTAAGCCTTTCATGTGTCTGAGTTGTCACTTGAAAATAAATTTTCTCATTACTAGTAGAAATGTGTAATCTGGCTGCCTAGTAAGCTGTTAGCTTATCGTTGGTGTATTTTGCATAGGATCTGTGCCCTTTTGGTAACACTCCAGAATTTTACTTACGACATTTTATTTGTGGGTACTGCCATATACGCGCTCATACGCAGGCACGACCGCTATACTGCACTTGTTCGTATTACTTACGACATTTTATTTGTGGGTACTGCCATATACGCGCTCATACGCAGGCACGACCGCTATACTGTACTTATTTATACTCTCAGGCACTGGGTGCTAGTCGGTAAGATTCGTTGTTGCTCATTCCTTTCATTTGCACCATAACTGCAGGTACTGCCACGTATTGCTGTTAAGCAGGCACGACTGCCATTCTGTATTACCAGTGTTTCATACACTGTTTTGCAACATATTGTTGCTGTTGCACTTGATTGTGTTGCTCATTCCATTCATTTGCACAATAAACGCAGGTACTGCCACATATTGCTGTTAAGCAGGCACGACTGCCATTCTGTATTACCAGTGTTTCATGCACTGTTTTGCAACATTTTGTTGCTGTTGCACTTGATTGTGTTGCTCATTCCTTTCATTTGCACAATAACTGCAGGTACTGCCATGTATTGCTGTTAAGCAGGCACGACTGCCATTCTGTATTACCAGTGTTTCATACACAGTTTTGCAATATTTTGTTGCTGTTGCACTTGATTGTGTTGCTCATTCCTTTCATTTGCACAATAACCGCAGGTACTGCCACGTATTGCTGTTAAGCAGGCACGACTGCCATTCTGTATTACCAGTGTTTCATGCACTGTTTTGCAACATATTGTTGCTGTTGCACTTGATTGTGTTGCTCATTCCTTTCATTTGCACAATAACCGCAGGTACTGCCACATATTGCTGTTAAGCAGGCACGACTGCCATTCTGTATTGCCAGTGTTTCATGCACTGTGTTGCAACATTTTGCTGCTGTTGCACTTGATTGTATTTTGAGTCACTTTTATGGTGAGGTTTGAACTGTGGTGTTGAATTTTTTTTTCTCTCCTTGGTGTTTTGTGGTTCTTTCATTTTTTTTTACTACTGTATTGTAGATATTTGTTTTTTTTTGTGATTGATTTGGCACTTCGTTATTGACTCTTTAGGAAACAAACATAGAAACCATCAAAACATTCGATAAGGAGCGTTACCTGGACATAATGATTGCTAGGGGTGAGAGATATGGTTTTTCCCCAAGACAGAAGCTCTTCGAATGGGCTCATGAGAAGATGGTTGAACGCCGAGATAAGCTGGAGAAGAGAGCAAGTGATGAGGCACAAGCACAATGTGATGAGGCACAAGCACAATGTGAGGAGGCACAAGCACAACGTGAACATGAGCTTGCGCTTGCTCGGCTTCGAGCGGGAATCCCAGACAGTAGTCCTTTATCCGGAAATAGAGATTACAGGAACGGGAAGCACAAGAGCCCCTTGCAGAACTTCAATCGTCCAGCTCATCCTCCTCACACTCCTAAGTCTTATTACGGCCATGCACCCACACTCAAGAAGGATGACCCAGTAAGACCTAAGCCTCAGCAGTTAAGAGGCAAAGGCCATTACTCTGCTCCACCTTCCCAGGGTTTTCAGCCCAACTCTAAGAGCCACCACGCTCCCTCACACAGCGGCGGCCCACATAGCCGTCTGGCCACTCACTCAGCCCATGTTGTGGAAACAGGGCCAGAAAGGGCGAATGAGGATAATGCCGAGGAACCACCACACAAACTTGCCAATGTGGAATTCATCAAACATGATGATTTGGAAATGATCCCAAAATGCCTAGAAACCATAAATGGTGTGGAAGCTGAGATATCCCTTGACACAGGGGCCAATGGCATACTTGTTGATGAGAGATTCGTCAGGGATGAAGATTTTACCAGCAAAGTCGTTCGTGTGCGGGTTGCTGAAGGAACACCCCAAATACGACGTTGCTGTGTCATTAACCTGGATTACAAATACTACAAGGGAAAAGCACCAGCTGTGGCAATGATTGGGTTTATGTACACTGTCTTGATGGGTCGTGCACTGAACCTAGTTCCTACTTTCCAGGCCGACCTATACCATAAGGACATTTCTCGTTATAACTTCCCTCGGGGGAAGTCACATGAAGCCATTTCAGCAGCAACTCCTGGCCTCGATGCCAAGAATTTGGACGATTCTCCGACTGACTCCGTTGAGTCTGCCGCAGTTAGTAAATGTAATGTGGAACACGGAGAGTTTGCCCCTCCTTTACCAGATGATGCACCTCTAGAGCCATTGAAGTCCTGTCCAGACTTTGCCAAATTGCAGCAAGACTGCCCCAGCCTCAAACGCTGGATGCAGCAGGCCACCGAGGGAAGGACCTTCATGGTGAGAGGAGGAGGCCAGATCACTTACGCCCTTGAAGATGGAGTACTTCGTAGGCATGTGACTAAAGATGGCCACACCTTTAAACAGTTGGTGGTGCCCGCTTCGTTGCGCCGCCAGGCTATGTATGTGGTACACCATTTACCTCTGAGTGGACACAGAGGCAAAGCAAAAACTCGGAACGTCCTTCAGAAGGCTTTTGCATGGCCAAACATGTACACCGAGGTAGACAGATATGTAGGCTCCTGCCCTGTCTGTCAATCCACCTCAACGGCACCGGTACCGAAAGTTCCCATGGGGATAACTAAGCTCTCAATAGAGCCATTTTCCAAGGTCGCTATTGACATATTAGGTCCTATTAATCCAGCTTCGTCCACGGGGAAACAATTCCTCCTGGTATATGTTGACCTGGCAACAAGGTACCCAGATGCAGTGCCACTGTCTTCTATCACAACTGAAGCAGTCGCTCATGCCCTATTTGAAATGTGCTCCAGGGTTGGCTTTCCTGAGCAGGTCACTTCTGACAATGGAAGTCAAACAAGTAGGCACTTTGAGGCTTTCTGTAACCTTTTAGAAATCAAGCACATCCGTACGAGTGTCTATCATGCCCAATCAAATGGAGCATGCGAACGCTATAACGGGACATTGAAGCGATGTTTGCACAAGCTAGTGATAGATATGCCTAGGCAGTGGGACAAGTACGTCCCTGCTGCACTTTTCTCCTTCAGAGACACGCCCCGCGACACTACTGGATACTCGCCTTTCGAGATGATTTATGGTCATAAGGTCAGAGGCCCAGTAGAATTCTTGGCAGAATGTTGTGATTCACCTACCATCGAAGATGACAATAGGGACGTTCATGAGTATATTTATTTATTTTAAGTTTTCGTCTCACCTCAAAAAAGTTTGGAAAACTGCACAATTAGCCATTAAGGGTCACCAGCACACTGCCAAGCTCCTCTTTGACAAGCGTGCGCGGCGTCGTGCCCTGACACTCGGAGATCGAGCTCTGTTACTTCTTCCAACAGAAACCCGCAAGCTAATGCTAAGCTGGAAAGGACCGTACACTGTGGTACACCGGGTGACCCCTGACAATTATGTGCTAAATGTTGATGGCAATAACCGGAAATACCACATTAACCAGCTGAAGCTTTATTGTGAGGACCCGGAGACCCACAGGGATCCTGCGCTGGCTCTCCCAGCAACCCCTATAGATGCCCCCAGCATCAACAGAACCTCCGAGGCTGCAGCAACACAGGTGCTCCATTATAGCCACCCCTTACTTCCTATATTGGAATACTCCACCCTTGCAGTGGAGACAGACTTACGGGAGTGGAGTTTTTCGGAAGAAGCCAATCTGGCCGCAGCCACCGCCCTTGTAATTGAAGACATAAGCTTAGCTTTTGATGATGGTAAAGATCCTGCCATTCCCACACACTGAAAAGAAAGTGTGAGTAATTGTATTATTAACTCCAGACTGCAACCGAGTCAATGGGAACAGCTGAACAAGCTATTAGGGGACTATGAGAACGTCTTCAACGACCTCCCAGGCATTACCACTACCCTTGAGCATCATGTCAGATTGACTGACCCAGAGCCATTTCGGCATTCCTATGGTCTTCCCCACCAGCTGTCCTTACTGCTGAAGGAAGATCTTGACACTTGGGTCCACCTCGGAATAGTTGAAAAGAGCATTTCGCATTGGTGTTCGCCATTACTGGCAGTGCGTAGGCGAGATGGCAGTCACAGGTTCTGCCTTGACTGTCGTAAGCTTAACTCCCGTACCATCTTTGATGGAGAGTCCATTGCTGACGCCGAGCATATTTTCTCGTTGCTTTCCCAAGCCCGTTACCTGTCCAAGTTGGATTTGGCCAGTGGATTTTGGCAAGTCCCGTTGAGCGAGACTACCAAGCCTCTTACAGCTTTTTCCCCAAGATATGGCCTATACCAGTTCAGGGTCATGCCTTTTGGTATGGTAAATGCCCCTGGCGGCTTCAGCAGACTCATGAGGATAGTACTACAGGACCTCAACAATGTTTCATGCTTTATAGATGACATCCTGGTGCATTCTCAGGATTGGTCATTGTTGGGGTTTAGGATGCTAGTGTTGTTGAGATTCTGTTTTACTAACGGGACTCAAAGTACCGAGCTCGGTTAAGAGCTCACAAACAGACAGGACAGATATTTGTACTTGAACACCCCATCTCTATTACCATTAGTCGGTTAAATGAAACTCAGAATTCAACTTTCTTTTAATTTTGGAAATGCAATGACATTAAAAGAATTGAATTAAATTTCTCAAATTAAATTTTATCAAGTACTGCCTCGAATCCCAGAGGTGGTGAGCACGATTTCGTTTCCTGGCACCACGGACGTATGCCAAGACTTTGGCCTCAACTCGATGATTACCTCTGTCACACAGGCAGAGTAGAATACAGGACACTGCAATTTCAGAAACAGAAATGACACACTATTTATAATGGGAAACTGAAAGCATGAGCACACATATAATGAGTTTCCAATGTCATTCTACTGGATGAATATATATTGGTTATTCACAGCTAACCAGAAATATTTATGCTACCAAAATAGCATACAAAACCATTAATTCTTTACTGGTTTTAAAGGAAAACAATATATTCACAATAAATGAAGAATAAGCAAGACAAATACAGTACTGTATGTATTCCTTAAATTGTGGGCAACCACAAAAGTTGCAATGCTTATTACTGATTAACAATTAATATGGTAAAACACTCTATTTAGGATAAAGGAAGAATCTACGAGATAAATACAGTATTCATTCTCTTTTAGTTATCAAGAACTTTGCAATGAAAAAAAAGGGTGCAAAACCACCTTTTGAGGTATTTGCAACTTATAACTCAAAACACTTTATCCCCAACATATGAAGAATTAGCAAGATAAATACGGTATGCATTCATTAAATTGTGGTTAACAAGAAATATTTGCAAAGCCAACTGGGAAAAATTACCTTTTAAATATTTGCAATTTGTATAGCAAATAGCTTTATTGACGATTTTTTGACGTAAAGCACTTTATTTACGATGATAGAAAGGGGTGAAATGAAATTAGAATTTATTAGGAAGAGATAGATTTTTACGGGCTCATAACCAGTCTTCAGAGGATGAGATTTTCGTTTATCACATTCAGTGAAAAGAAACTTCTCAGCAATATATATCAGCTGTAATTTACAGGTTAAGGAATTAACTTTGGCATGTGAGATTCCAGTTTGGTAATCTACAAAATTTCGTGTGTATGGGAATGAAATCTGAGAATAAAAATCCATAAGATTTATCCAGTAACGAATGTAACTAATTCTCGAAAATAAACCAATTTGCTTGACCCACGAGCTTTACCATACACTGTCCCTCACCTTGTTGTGCTAGATGAATTCCTGTGAAGATGCCACGTAATTAAGATTTGAAATAAACTTAGACTGCCCAGGCGAGATGTTGCCTCTGGGCAGTCTCGGCGCCAAAAAAAAGCGTCTCATTGTCCCTCCTGGTGAGTTCATCTGTAGGATACATTTCTAGAGCAGTAATTGGCTCTGATATCATTTTAAGGACTATTTTAGTGGTGGTCCCTGGCAGGCAATTATAGCAGAGATGCAAGGGAGAGACAGTATTTTTAGGTGCAACAAGTGGAAGCAAATAAAATAAAACGAGAATAATAATGAAAAGTTAGGTTACTGGTAAATAATCTCATAATTTTCTTGGCTCGTAGCAGACAGAAAATAGGAGCAACCTTTATATCGGGGCTATACTTCTACACGTACAAGAAGAGTAAATAAGGTATATTTAAAATTAGCTATAAGCTAAAATACAAATTGCAAATAATCATAATCTGCAAAAGTCAAGAAGTGGGAATTATTTTTTTAGTTAGAAAATAACAGTTATGTTACTAATTTATTTAATAAGGCATCTAACAGCCTCTGGTGACTTTGAGCGAAACATTCTGTCACAGTCTTCGCACCTCGAGACCCTCCGCAGAGTTCTCACTCGTCTGAACCAGCATGGACTTCATTTAAAGCCTTCCAAATGTGAGATTGGTTTCACACAATTGCAGTATCTCGGCCACGTGGTCGGAGAAGGAGTTATGTCCCCTTTACATGACAGGGTACAAGCTATTAAGGATATGGAGAAACCTGCCACTGTCACTCAACTGAGATCATTCCTGGGTAGTGTCGGCTACTACCAACGGTTCATTCCACACTTTAATACTATCGCTGCCCCTTTGCAGCAACTGACCTCCTCGAAGCAAAGTAAATCCTCCCCTGTCCAATGGACAGATGAAGCGGAGAGAGCCTTTTTCAAGCTCTGAGAAGCATTGCCAGTATTACAACTGGTTAACCCTGATTTTCCATTTATCTTGCAGACCGACGCCTCAGACGAAGGCCTGGGTGCCGTGCTCTTGCAAGCCCGATCAGACAACTCAGCAGAAGTAGCTCCAGTGCGATATGCAAGCCGCAGGCTTCGCCCTGCAGAGCGAAATTACTCCACCGTGGAGAAGGAAGCTCTAGCTGCATATTGGGCCATAAAGAAATTTGAAGTCCATCTGTATGGCCAACATTTTACACTGAGAACCGACCACCGACCTCTCCTATATTTACAGACTGCAGACAAGCTAAATCCTCGCCTGAAAAGGTGGGCACTTTACCTGAATCTTTTCAAATTCACTGCCCAACATGTTCATGGCAAGGACAATGACCTTACTGATCTACTAAGTCGACGGTCGTTACCCTCAAATGAGGAAGCTGGTGCTGTTAGCCTAAATTTGACTAGTCGGTAAAGATTATTTCTCTAATGTGTTGTTTATTTTTTATGTTTATCTTTTATGTCTTTAATACTGTACTGCACTTGTTTATTTTAGCGTACAAACGTTACTCCTAATGGAAGACGAAAAAGATGAAGAATAATTTTTTGATCGTAGTTTTATATTTCCCTTTGTGGGACTTTGAAAGCCAGAACATGGGAGAAACGTTTTAGTTTAGTGTTGAATAGCTGAAACTGTTTTAAATCCAGTCGCCAATGTTAATGATGACGTGGTTCAAATTTTTAATTTGCGTATTCTGTATTTTTTTGTATATTATATTGTTGCCTTCTTGCATGTGAAGCATTCATAAACTTAAATATTGATATTCACTGATATCTAATTGTGATTTAATTTTCTTGAAATTTGAATTTGATCACATTTCTTTTATGTTTTGCATGTCATTTAATGTTTTGTTTACAAGACTTGTTTACTTTTACTAATAGTATGATATGTTCTAGTGGTGGATCCCATTCTTATTGTTCATTTGTTCTTTTCCATGGGAAGGATATCTCATCCCTCATAATAACACTGAAGTCACCGTAACTTCCTCTGTTCTTTTTTCGCCTTCTGTAGTAGAATTTTGCAAAATCAATATTCTCTAGAAAGGGCCTTTGTGACAGAGTGTTTCGCTCAAAGTCACCAGAGGCTCTTAGATGCCTTATTAAATAAATTAGTAACATAACTGTTATTTTCTAACTAAAAAAATAATTCCCACTTCTTGACTTTTGCAGATTATGATTATTTGCAATTTGTATTTTAGCTTATAGCTAATTTTAAATATACCTTATTTACTCTTCTTGTACGTGTAGAAGTATAGCCCCGATATAAAGGCTGCTCCTATTTTCTGTCTGCTACGAGCCAAGAAAATTATGAGATATTTTACCAGTAACCTAACTTTTCATTATTATTCTCGTTTT
The DNA here is from genome assembly GCA_037179515.1 of Halocaridina rubra. Taxonomy (NCBI): domain Eukaryota; kingdom Metazoa; phylum Arthropoda; class Malacostraca; order Decapoda; family Atyidae; genus Halocaridina; species Halocaridina rubra. The sequence goes on along the minus strand of JAXCGZ010002831.1, from coordinate 19,879 downwards.
ATTTTATTTGCTTCCACTTGTTGCACCTAAAAATACTGTCTCTCCCTTGCATCTCTGCTATAATTGCCTGCCAGGGACCACCACTAAAATAGTCCTTAAAATGATATCAGAGCCAATTACTGCTCTAGAAATGTATCCTACAGATGAACTCACCAGGAGGGACAATGAGACGCTTTTTTTTGGCGCCGAGACTGCCCAGAGGCAACATCTCGCCTGGGCAGTCTAAGTTTATTTCAAATCTTAATTACGTGGCATCTTCACAGGAATTCATCTAGCACAACAAGGTGAGGGATAGTGTATGGTAAAGCTCATGGGTCAAGCAAATTGGTTTATTTTCGAGAATTAGTTACATTCGTTACTGGATAAATCTTATGGATTTTTATTCTCAGATTTCATTCCCATGCACACGAAATTTTGTAGATTCCCAAACTGGAATCTCACATGCCAAAGTTAATTCCTTAACCTGTAAATTACAGCTGATATATATTGCTGAGAAGTTTCTTTTCACTGAATGTGATAAACGAAAATCTCATCCTCTGAAGACTGGTTATGAGCCCGTAAAAATCTATCTCTTTTCCTAATAAATTCTAATTTCATTTCACCCCTTTCTATCATCGTAAATAAAGTGTTTTACATCAAAAACTCGTCAATAAAGCTATTTGCTATACAAATTGCAAATATTTAAAAGGTAATTTTTCCCAGTTGGCTTTGCAAATATTTCTTGTTAACCACAATTTAATGAATGCATACCGTATTTATCTTGCTAATTCTTCATATGTTGGGGATAAAGTGTTTTGAGTTATAAGTTGCAAATACCTCAAAAGGTGGTTTTGCACCCTTTTTTTTCATTGCAAAGTTCTTGATAACTAAAAGTGAATGAATACTATATTTATCTCGTAGATTCTTCCTTTATCCTAAATAGAGTGTTTTACCATATTAATTGTTAATCAGTAATAAGCATTGCAACTTTTGTGGTTGCCCACAATTTAAGGAATACATACAGTACTGTATTTGTCTTGCTTAACTTTCATTTATTGTGAATATATTGTTTTCCTTTAAAACCAGTAAAGAATTAATGGTTTGTATGCTATTATGGTAGCATAAATATTTCTGGTTAGCTGTGAATAACCAATATATATTCATCCAGTAGAATGACATTGGAAACTCATTATATGTGTGCTCATGCTTTCAGTTTCCCATTATAAACAGTGTGTCATTTCTGTTTCTGAAATTGCAGTGTCCTGTATTCTACTCTGCCTGTGTGACAGAGGTAATCATCGAGTTGAGGCCAAAGTCTTGGCATACGTCTGTGGTGCCGGGAAACGAAATCGTGCTCACCACCTCCGGGATTCGAGGCAGCATTTCATAAAATTTAATTTGAGAAATTTAATTCAATTCTTTTAATGTCATTGCATTTCCAAAATTAAAAGAAAGTTGAATTCTGAGTTTCGTTTAACCGACTAATGGTAATAGAGATGGGGTGTTCAAGTACAAATATCTGTCCTGTCTGTTTGTGAGCTCTTAACCGAGCTCGGTACTTTGAGTCCCCTTAGTAAAACAGAATCTTAACAACACTCTAACATCCTAAACCCCAACACCGTTGACTCGGTTGCAGTCTAAAGTTAATAATGCAATTACTCACACTTTCCTTTCGGTGTGTGGGAATGGCAGGATCCTTACCATCATCAAAAGCTAAGCTTATGTCTTCAGTTGTGAGGGCGGTGGCTACGGCCAGAGGGGCTTCTTCCAAAAAACTCCACTCCCGTAAGTCTGTCTCCACTGCAAGGGTGGAGCATTCCAATATAGGAGGTAAGGGGTAGCTATAATGGAGCACCTGTGTTGCTGCAGCCTCGGAGGCTCTGTTGACGCAGAGGGCATCTATAGGGGTTGCTGAGAGTGCCGGCGCAGGATCCCTGTGGGCGTCCGGGTCTTCACAATAAAGCTTCAGCTGGTTAATGTGGTATTTCCGGTTATTGCCATCAACATTTAGCACATAATTGTCAGGGGTCATCCGGTGTACCACAGTGTACGGTCCTTTCCAGCGTAGCATTAGCTTGCAGGTATCTGTTGGAAGAAGTAACAGAGCTCGATCTCCGGGTGTCACGGCACGACGCCGCGCACGCTTGTCAAAGAGGAGCTTGGCAGTCTGCTGGTGACCCTTAATGGCTAATTGTGCTGTTTTCCAAGCCTTTTTGAGATGAGACGAAAACTTCAAAATATACTCATGGACGTCCCTATCGTCATCTTCGATGGTAGGTGAATCCCAACATTCAGCCAAGAATTCCACTGGGCCTCTGACCTTATGACCATAAATCAACTCAAAAGGCGAGTATCCAGTAGTGTCGTGGGGCATGTCTCTGAAGGAGAAAAGTGCAGCAGGAACGTACTTGTCCCACTGCCTAGGTATATCTATCACTAGCTTGCACAAACATCGCTTCAATGTCCCGTTATAGCGTTCGCATGCTCCATTTGATTGGGGATGATAGACACTCGTACGAATGTGCTTTATTTCTAAAAGGTTACAGAAAGCCTCAAAGTGCCTACTTGTAAACTGACTTCCATTGTCAGAAGTGACCTGTTCAGGAAAGCCAACCATGGAGCAGATTTCAAATAGGGCATGAGCGACAGCTTCAGTCGTGATAGAAGACAGTGGCACTGCATCTGGGTACCTTGTTGCCAGGTCAACGTATACAAGGAGGAACTATTTCCCCGTGGACGAAGCTGGATTAATAGGACCTAATATGTCAATAGCGACCTGGAAAATGGCTCCATTGACAGCTTAGTTATCCCCATGGGAACTTTCTGTACCGGTGCCATAGAGGTGGATTGACAGACAGGACAGGAGCCCACATATCTGTCTACCTCGGCGTACATGTTTGGCCATGCAAAAGCCTTCTGAAGGACATGCCGAGGTTTTGCTTTGCCTCTGTGTCCACTCAGAGGTAAATGGTGTGCCACATACATAGCCTGGCGGCGCAACGAAGCGGGCACCACCAACTGTTTAAAGGTGTGGCCATCTTTAGTCACATGCCTATGAAGCACTCCATCTTCAAGGGCGTAAGTGATCTGGCCTCCTCCTCTCACCGTGAAGGTCCTTCCCTCGGTGGTCTGCTGCATCCAGCGTTTGAGGTTGGGCAATCTTGCTGCAATTTGGCAAAGTCTGGATGGGACTTCAATGGCTCTAGAGGTGCATCATCTCGTAAAGGAGGGGGAAACTCTCCGCATTCCACATTACGTGTACTAACTGCAGCAGACTCAATGGAGTCAGTCAGAGAATCATCCAAATTCTTGGCATCGAGGCCAGGAGTTGCTGCTGAAATGGCTTCATGTGACTTCCCCCGAGGGAAGTTATAATGAGAAATGTCCTTATGGTAGAGTTCGGCATGGAAAATAGGAACTAGGTTCAGTGCACGACCCAGCAAGACAGGGTACATAAGCCCAGTCATTGCCACAGTTGGAGCTTTTCCCTTGTAGTATTTGCAATCCAGGTTAATGACACAGCAGCGTCGTATTTGGGGTGCTCCTTCAGCAACCCGCACACGAACGACTTTGCCGGTAAAATCTTCATCCCTGACGAATCTCTCATCAACCAATATGCCATTGGCCCCTAGTCGAGGGCTATCTCAACTTCCACACCATATATAGTTCCTAGACATTTTGAGATCACCTGCGGATTATCCCATTCGGTGAGTTCCACATTGGCAAGTTTGTACGTAGGTTCCTCGGCGTTATCCTCATTGGCCCTTTCTGGCCTTATTTCTACAGCATGGGCCAAGTGCGTGGCCAGATGGCTTTGTGGGCCACCGCTGTGCGAGGGAGCGTGGTGGCTCTTAGAGTTTGGCTGAAAACCCTGGGAAGGAGGAGCAGAGTAATGGCCTTTGCCTCTGAACTGCTGAGGCTTAGGTCTTACTAAGTTATCCTTCTTGAGTGTGGGTGCATGGCCGTAATAAGGCTTAGGAGTGTAAGGAGGATGTGCTGGACGATGTGAGTTCTGCGATGGACCCTTGTGCTTCCCGTTCCTATGATCTCCTTTCCAGTGAGAATCATGGCTTGCTGCAGGGGAGATAGAACTCTGAGGACGTACTTTAGAATCGGCCCTTCTTGCCCTCATAACATCACAGAGACATACTCCAGGCTGGTTGAGCTGGAGGTACTCATCCACAGCGGCTAAACTTTTCTCGTAGTTGATCTCATCCTTAAGCTGAGTCCTTACATATGCAACAACATCTGGAGGAAGTTTATTGGCAATTGCATTAAACATCGAGAACGCATTCAACTTCTCCCGAGGAAACTTTGCAACCCGTAACCAGTCATTAAAGAGGTGAGCCTTGCATTTGCCAAAGGTACTACAGTTCTCCTCCTTCAATGGGAAAGCAGAAATATACCTAGCAAGACACTCAGCTGGTGAAAGGTTCTGTGAGGCCTGGAGTGTGCTTTTAACTTTCTCATAGTCCCTCAGCTGCATTTGGTCGAGTTCATTGACCAGGGCGAGCAGACGGGGTGGCATGGAGGCGAGCAGCCAACGACTCTTCTCAGCCTCTGTGCCTTCATTAACTGCCACAAGACTTTCGAAAGAGCGGATATAACTATCAAGCGGTTGCCTGCCGTCATTTTCGTATTTCAGTATTGGGGAGGGCCTCTCATGAGACTGGTTTCCATTTCCAGTTGAGGGACCACTGTCTGGGAATCCCGCTTGAAGCCGATCAAGCGCAAGCTCATGTTCACGTTGTGCTTATGCCTTATCACGTTGTGCTTGTGCCTCATCACATTGTGCAAGAGCAAGCTCATGTTCACGTTGTGCTTGTGCCTCATCACGTTGTGCTTGTGCCTCATCACTTGCTCTCTTCTCCAGCTTATCTCGGCGTTCAACCATCTTCTCATGAGCCCATTCGAAGAGATTCTGCCCTGGGGAAAGACTGTATCTCTCACCCCTAGCAATCATAAATCTCCATGTAACACTCCTCATCGAATGTTTTGATGGTTTCCATGTTTGTTTCCTGTGACTGCCTGGTTTCCATGGTGGTTTCCTAAACAGTCAATAACGAAGTGCCAAAAACAACCACAAAAAAACAAATCTCTACAATCGTAGAAAAAAAATGAAAGAACCACACAACACCGAGGAGAGAAAAAAAAAATTCAACACCACAGTTCAAACTTAAATGTAAAAGTGATCTCAAAACCTCACCATAAAAGTAACTCAAAATACAATCAAGTGCAACAGCAGCAAAATGTTGCAAAACAGTGCATGAAACACTGGTAATACAGGATGGCAGTCGTGCCTGCTTAACAGCAATACGTGGCAGTACCTGCGCTTATTGTGCAAATGAAAGGAATGAGCAACACAATCAAGTGCAACAGCAGCAAAATGTTGCAAAACAGTGCATGAAACACTGGTAATATAGGATGGCAGTCGTGCCTGCTTAACAGCAATACGTGGCAGTACCTGCGGTTATGATGCAAATGAAAGGAATAAGCAACAACGAATTTTACCGACTAGCACCCAGTGCCAGAGAATACAAACAAGTACAGTATAGCGGTCGTGCATGCGTATGAGCGCGTATGTGGTAGTACCCACAAATAAAATGTCGTAAGTAAAATTCTGGAGTGTTGCCAAAAGGGCACAGATCCTAAGCAAAATACACCAAAGATAAGCTAACGGCTTACTAGGCAGCCAGATTACACATTTCTACTAGCAATGAGAAAATTTATTTTCAAGTGACAACTCAGACACATGAAAGGCTTAGCCTAGGATCGATAAATGACACCAAAGTTTTTCTTCCCAATATATGAGCAGTCAATGCTTGAATATAAAACACAATTATAAGCAAAATACTTAATATGCTTTTTCCCAATTCCTAAATCCCAAGGAAATATAAACAATTCTTAACAAGTATCACCCTTTAACGGATATATAAAACACGAATGCTTTAAAACTCAATCTTATCACGCAAATAAATGAAATTTTAAATAACACGTTTTCTCGTCATACAAAATTTCTTAAGTCTGTTACCACATAATCTCATGTAGATTTCCTGAAATTTTGTTTACCACATGGGAAACAAGAAAATATTAGCTACCATAATTTATTTTGAAAATTAAAAAAATTTCTGATCCGCAACAACTCTAGCACGAAAATTTTTGTGTGCAGCCTATACTTCATTCATTTCAATAATCGAGCCAGTGGTAATCGGGTTTCATGTGCAATGTTAAAAAGCAAAATAAAAATAAATTTATCAAAATCAGTCTGTCTGTTCGGGTCCCTGTTCGGGCGCCAATCTTCTTGGGGGAATGGAGAGTGTGTTGTTAAGATTCTGTTTTTCTAAGGGGACTCAAAGTACTGAGCTCAGTTAAGAGCTCACAAACAGACAGGACAGTTATTTGTACTTGAACACCCCACTCGTATACCACTACTCAGTTAAATGAAACTCAGAATTCAACTTTCTTTTAATTTTGGAAATGCAATGACATTAAAATAACTGAATTAAATTTTTGTAATTAAATTTTATGAAATGCTGCCTCGAATCCCGGAGGTGGTGAGCACGATTTCGTTTCCCGGCACCACAGATGTATGCCAAGACTTTGGCCTCAACTCAACAATTAACTCTATCACACAGGCAGAGTAGAATAGAGGACACTGCAATTGCAGAAACAGAAACGACACACTGTTAATGATGAGAAACTGAAAGCATGAACACACATATAATGAGTTTCCAATAATATTCCACTGGATGAAAATATATTGGTTAGTCACAGCTAACTAGAAATTTTTATGCTACCATAATAGCATACAAACCATTAATTCTTTGCTGGTATTAACGGAAAACAATTTTTTCACAATAAATGAAGAATAAGCAAGACAAATACAGTTCTGTATGTATTCCTTAAAATTGTGGGCAACCACAAAAGTTGCAATGCTTATTACTGATTTGCAATTAATATGGTAAAACACTCTCTATATGATAAAGGAAGAATCTACGAGATAAATACAGTATTCATTCACTTTTCGTTATCAAGAACTGTTTGCAATGAAAAAAGAGGGTGGCAAAACCACCTTTTGAAGTATTTGCAACTTATAAATCAAAACACTTTATCCCCAACATATGAAGAATTAGCAATATAAATTCAGTATGCGTTCATTAGATTGTGGTTAACAGGAAATATTTGCAAAGCCAACAGGGTAAAATTACCTTTTAATTATTTGCAGTTTATAGCATAAAACACTTTAGTTAAATGATTAATTATTTGCAATTTATATAGCAAATAGCTTTATTCACGAGTTTTTGACGTAAAACACTTTATTTATGATGATAGAAAGGGGTGAAATGAAATTAGAATTTATTAGGAGAAGGGATAGATTTTTACGGGCTCATAACCAGTCTTCAGAGGATGAGATTTTTGTTTATCACATTCAATGAAAAGAAACTTCTTAGCAATGTATATCAGCTGTAATTTCCAGGTTAAGGAATTAACTTTGGCCAGTGAGATTCCAGTTAGGTAATCTACAAATTTTTGTTTGTATGGGAATGGAATCTGAGAAAAAATTCGTAGGATTTAACCAGTAGCGAATGTAACTAATTCTCGAAAAACCAATTTGCTTGACCCACGAGCTTTACCATACACTATCCCTCACTTTGTTTGTGCCAGATGAATTCCTGTGAAGATGCCACGTAAATAAGGTTTAAATAAACTTGACTGCTGAGGCGAGATGCTGCCTCTGGGATGTTTGGCCGCCAAATGAGGATGCTTCAATGTCCCTCCTGGTGATGTCATCTGCAGGATATATTTCTAGAGCAGTAACTTGCTCTTATAGCATTTAAGGACTACTTTAGTGGTGATCCCTGGGAAGCAATTATAGCAGAGATGCAAGGGAGAGACAATATTTTAGGTGCAATAAGTGGAAGCAAATAAAATAAAACGAGAATAATAATGGAAAGTTAGGTTACTGGTAAACAATCTCTAGATCATTCTTTGCGTTGTAGGAGACGGAATTTAAGTACTCAAATAATAAAGAAGCTACTGATATATATCTAGACAGGGTAATGACATAGCAGCAAGGTCAAATTTATAACAAAATTATTAGCAAGAGCTATTTTATCATAAGAAAATTGTAAAGAAAACGTATCTGATAGGTTCACTGAAAAGGTGGAAAGGTAGGAGCAGCCTTTATATTGGGACTATGCTTCTACCCGTAAAAGAATAGTAAATAAGGTATGTTTAAAATTAGCTATAAGCTAAAATATAAATTGCAAATAATCATAATCTGCAAAAGTCAAGAATTGGGAATTATTTTTAGTTAGAAAAATGAGAGTTAAGTTACTAAATTAACTAATTAGGCATCTAACAGCCTCTGGTGACTTTAAGCGAAACACTCTGTCACACACACACACCTTTTGTCGTGGTACTCGATCATATGCCTTTTCCAGGTCAATAAAGACCATATGTAGTCCTTTCTGCTTCTCCCTATGCTTTTCCATCATTTGTTTCAAGGTAAATATGGCATCCGCTGTCCCTCTTCCAGGCATGAAGCCAAACTGTTCATCCCCAATTGTCATTGCCTCTCTGAGTCTCCTCTCTATGATCTTCTCCCATATTTTCATAGTATGACTTAACTTTATACCTCTATAGTTTCCACACTCCTGAATGTCTCCCTTCCCTTTATAGATTGGGATGATTAGGCTTCCTCTCCACTCCTCTGGCATCAATTCCTGACTAAAGATCTTTTGCATTAATTCCAACAAGATATCTATGCCTTCCTCTCCAAGACTCTTCCATACCTCCACTGGCATCTTATCAGGTCCTGCTGCCTTTCCATTTTTCATTCTCCTTACTGCCCACTCTACCTCTCTTCTAGCCACTGTTGTTGTATCTGCTTCATTTGGAAGTCCATCTTCAAATACTGCTCGTAGGTTCTCTTCATTTAGTAATCCTTCAAAATAAGTTTCCCATCTGCTTTTTATTTCATCCTCTTCTGCTAGGACTGCTCCATGGTTATCCTTTATTTGTCTTACTAGTGTCAAGTCCTTGGATGCAGCAATCTCGGGCCTTGGCAATTCGCCATATTTTCTTCTCTCCTTGTGGTGTTTCCAGCGCTTCATAGACTTCATTCAATGTCTCTGCCTTTACCTTTCCTACTGCTCTCTTTGCCTCCTTGTACTCTTCTTTATCCTGCTCCAGGCCTGATAAATCTGCCCTTTTCTTAGCTTCTTTCTTGTTCTTCACCCTTTCTTGCACTTCCTCATTCCACCACCATGACTCTTTATCATTTGGGGGTTTTCTTGCTGATGACATTCCAAGTACCTCCTCACCAACCTTCAAAATCACCTTACTATTCTCTGTCCACCATTTTTGTACATCCTCGTGTAACCTTATTGCTTCCAACACTCTTCCCTTAAACATAGCTCTCAGCTCTGCATCTTTCAATCTCCACCACTTTATCTTTGCTTCCATCCTCGGCTTCTTACTTTTCCTACATTTCCTGAGCCTGCAATCAGTTACTACTATCCTATGTTGCACTGCTACACTCTCCCCATTTATTACTTTACAGTTGCTAATCTCCTTCAGATGGTCTCTCCTACACAACAATAAATCTATTTGGCTATCCCTCCCACCACTACTGTATGTAATCAATCTGTTTTCCTTTTTCTCAAAGAATGTATTGACCAATGCCAGATCAAATGCCACTGCACAATCAATCTCTCTCTCTCCCCCCTCATTTCTCTCGCCAACCCCCCCAGCCCCCATGAACTCTACCTATCCCATCCCTCCCAATTCCCAAGTGGCCATTTAGATCTCCTCCCAAAATTACCCTCTCCCTTATAGGAGTTGTTCTAAGCTCCTGGTCCATCTCCTTCCAAACTGCGTCCTTCTCCTCCGCTGTACAACCAGTTTGTGGGGCATAGGCACATACCACATTGACTACCGTTTCTCCCAGTCCCAGCTTTAAACTTATATTTCTGTGACTCTTTCTATTCACACCAAGTAAGCTTTCCTTCAGGTCTTTGCCAGATGGCAAAGACACCTCACAGCCAAATTCTGTGCATTTCACGGCCAAATCCGGCCAAACATTTTTTGTTTTTTATGTCTATGGCCAAACTTATTTGAATGGAAATATGTGCAGTAAGCATATAATTTTAAATTAGCCCGGCATGTAAATTAAAAGAATTTACCCCTGCACCTAATGCATAGTCATTTGAACCTGTACGGAGCTGAATATGGAACATGATGCCATGAAAACTTCCTTTGCTGATGCACTAAAGGGGAATGTGGCAGTAAAAGAGACAGTAAAGGTGTTGGCACTGGAGAACATACAAACAGTTGACTATAAAGAGACAGTAATCGAAAAAAATGAAAGACGTTGTGATGGGAGGGCAAATCCACTGATTAAAGAGGCACTTGATAAAGAGAAGACAGTGGTAATCTCAGGCATAAGCAAATCCCGGGAGCCAACATGGCAGGGAAGACTCGAAGAAAATAAAGCTAGGGTTGTAGACCTAATAAGAAAGCTTGGTGTAGTTTGTGGTCCTGAGGATATTGTAAACATTCACCAACAAGGCAAATATTCGAGGGAAGGAAAGCAGAGAAAAACAAAAGTAACCATTGAGAGAAGGAAAACATGTAGAGAAATATTGATGAGAAAAAAAGTCTAAAAGACCTTCAAGAATTCAAAGAAATGTTCATTAGACGATACAGAACACAGGAAGAGATGGGAAAGATCAAAATCTTGTTGCAAGAGGCAAGAAGGTTAAATGATGAAAAAAATGAAGAAGAGAAGAAAAATTTTCATTTCAGAGTTCTTCCAGACAAAGGGGAGATAAAGAAGATACTGATAGAAGATCAGGGGATAGGGCCTCATTAAGATTGTTATACACAAATGCTGATGGATTAGTTGGTAAGGCAGTAGAATTAAAAGATAGGATTCACAATAGTAAGGCAGATATTGTAGCAATTACAGAGACTAAGTTGAGTGAGAACATAAACAGTGACACAGTTTTTCCTAAGGGCTTCAGAATATTAAGGGTTGAAAGATCTGAGAGGACTGGTGGAGGGATAGCACTGCTCATAAGTGAAAGGATTCGAGTTGAAGAAATAAACTTGGCTATAGAAAGTGAGTTCAAGGAATTTCTTGTTGCTCACATAAATACTGGGTCAGAGAGAATTATAATAACTGTTGTATATAACCCATCAAGGAACCAGAATAGACTAGAAGTTTATGAGGAAAGTCATATAGGTACTATTGAAGTCATAAACTCAGTTGTTAACATGGCACGGGAGAGTAAACGTACGATTTTGATTATGGGAGATTTTAATCATAAAAAGATAGATTGGATAAATCTTGACCCACACAGTGGTGAGGACTCATTCGGGGCAAGATTCCTAGATTGTGTACAAGGGAATTTCCTACACCAACATGTAATGGAACCAACGAGGGCCAGGGTGGGGATGAGCCATCACTAATTGATCTAGTGTTCACAGATAATGTGTTGGATATTGAAAAAATTTAGTATGACCCACCAATTGGAAATAGTGACCACTGTGTGTTGTTGATGGAGTATATCATTGAAGATATTCTGCCTGAGAGTAGAGGCACTGAGGAAATGAGGAGGAACCATCCAAAAGGAGATTACATCAAAATGAATGAGCTTTTTGCAGTTATTGACTGGAGAACCTTATTTTACAACAAATCTGTACAAGAAATGTATGACATATTTTTTGAGAAATATGGAATGATAGTAGATTGCTGCATACCTTTCACCGAAGTAGGTGTAATTCATGCCAGAGCGAAATGGTTCAATAATGAGTGTAAAAGAGCTAAGAAGTGGAGAGACAAATGCTGGAAAAGGTATAGGAGGAGAAAAAACATAAATGCCTGGCAAACCTACAAAAGAGCAAGAAATGACTACCTAAGTAAAAGAAGAGAGGCAGAGAGAGACTATGAGAGGGACATCACCAGGAAGGCTAAAGAAAATCCCAAGCTTTTCCACAGCTTTATCAGAGGAAAACTGAAGGTAAAAGAACAGGTTTTAAGGCTCAAGAGAGCGGATGGAATCATCACTGAGATGGATGAAGAGATCTGCAAAGAATTGAACAAGGAGTTTCAGTCAGTATTTACAGTAGAAAGTACCCACCCCTCAGATTGCAGAGATAGAAGCTCAAGGGCCGGTATTAGAGAATATTAACCTTACAACCACAGAGGTATCCAAGGCGCTGATGGGTTTAGATGTTCATAAAGCTACAGGTCCTCATGACATATCCCCTCATGTACTTAAAAAATGCGCAAACTCAATATCAGTGGCACTAAGTATCATATTTAAAAAGTCACTGTAGTCAGGGGAGATTCCAAGATGCTGGAAATAAGCAAATGTGATACCTATCTTCAAAAAGGGAAGGAGGGATACGGCTCTGAACTATAGACCAGGTTCTATGACCAGCATAGTTTGCAAAGTTATGGAGAAACTACTAAGGAAACATATCTCTCTTCACTTGAAATCCTTCAACTTTTTGTCAGTGAGGCAACATGGCTTCAGAGAAGGTAGATCAACAGTAACAAACTTATTAGAATTTTATGATGAGGTAAGCCGAATCTTACAGGAAAGAGAGGGCTGGGCAGATTGCATATTCCTAGACTTCCAGAAAGCGTTTGACACTGTTCCACATGGGAGACTTATTAAGAAGCTGCAAGCAATGGCTAGAATAGGTGGCAATGTCTTGGAATGGATAAAAACTTACTTAGAAGGAAGGGAACAGAGGGTTAGAGTAAGACACTCTGTGTCTGAATGGAGAAGAGTTAGTAATGGAGTTCCACAGGGTTCAGTTTTAGGGCCACTTTTGTTCCTTGTATATGTAAATGACCTACCAGAGTCTGTAAATTCATTTATGAATATGTTTGCAGATGATGCAAAGATTGTGAAGAAAGTAAGAAACGAGAACAATGGTAGAGAACTTCAGGAAGATCTAAATAGTCTGCATAGCTGTCAGAAAAGTGGCTAATGAAATTCAATACTTCAAAATGTAAGGTGATGAGAATGTGTACAAGTGCAAGAAGGCTCAAGCTTGACTACTCAGTGGCTGGAGTACAACTTCAAGAGACAGAAAATGAGAGAGATCTAGGAGTAAACATACTGGCAGATTTGTCTCCAGATATACATATAAATGGCATAGTAAGGGCAGCATATGCATTCTTATCAAATGTAAGGGTAGCCTTCAGGCACATGGACAAGGAAATGTTCAGTAATATTTATGTAACCTATGTGAGGCCTAAGCTCAAATATGCAGCCCCGTTATGGAATCCACACTTGAAAAAGCACATAGCTAAGCTTGAAAAATTTCAAAGACATGCCACGAAACTGGTGCCAGAAATACGCAATCTCAGTTATGATGAGAAGCTGAGGGATTTAGACTTACCATCACTCGAAGCTAGATGATTGAGGGGGGATATAGTGACAGTCTTTAAATTCCTTCATGGTTATGATAGAGTGGATGGGGATCGATATTTTGATATGGCTGGCTGTAGAACTAGAGGTCATAGTTTGAAGCTTCGTAGGAGACCTTCTTTGCAGGATGTAAGGAAATACTTTTTCAGTGTAAGAGTAGTTGATAATTGGAATTTGCTAAGCGAGGAGGTAGTTAATGCTATCTCAATCAATAGTTTTAAGGACAGGTATGATAAGTATGACTAAGTATAAAATGGAACCGATCAGGAGACGGGAAGATACGAGCTTTGAGCTCTTTCCCGTAAACACAATTAGGTAATTACAATTAGGTAATTACATACACACATACATACATACATACATGCATATATATATATATATATATATATATATATATATATATATATATATATATATATATATATATATATATATATATATATATATATATATAATATATATATATATATATATATATATCACATTACTACCCGAATGTGAAATTGTTGGTCTGGGGCTTGCTATTGAACATGTTCTCAGTGCTAGGAGAGGTGCTGTCATGTTCTGTGACTCGCAGAGTGCGCTTCTGTCACTGAGATCATTGGGGAGCTCCTGCAAAACTCACATGGCTGAAATTCAAGAGGCTCTTATTGATTGCGCAAAACTTAAACTCCAAGTTAAGTTTTCATGGGTGCCCTCCCATGTTGGGATAGTGGGTGGTGAAGGGGCTGACGGGCTGGCGAGAGTGGCAACTGAGAGTTCAGTGTCTGAATCTGTAACCACACTGACTCAGTTTGAAGCAATGTTGTATAGTGAGATTATGGAAGAGCAAGAACTTTCTACACTCACACAACATGTAAGCAGCTGTTCGATCCAACATTATGAAAACTTCAGAGGGCTGAGACACAAATGCAGCATGGGTAAAGTGCTTACGGGTGACTGTGATAGAGTTGCTGCCCGTATGGGACTTGGTTATGGAAATATATGGGAGGTGAATTGCGAGAAAACTGGTAGAAAGCACCCAGAACACTTAAAATGCCATTTATGTGAGTGTGAAGGGGGCAACAATTTAGTACACTGCATTGCAGAGTGCACAAAGCTTTGGGACTTCAGACCTCTTGGCCTGAGCTACTTTGAACTTTGTGTGCACTTTTGCGGCCCAGAGGGCTTATATCCTGTACTTGGTGTGTACCCAACGTTGAAAATGTAATTCTTTTACCCTCTTCTCCGTCTACATCTTTTCCCACATTTATGTGGGGTCGATGTTTCTGGTCAGTTTTCTCCATTTATTTCTGTCCCATACCTCATCACCCAACAAACCTTTAGACCTCAGATCATCATTGATGCAATCCATCCACCTACGCTTTGGTCTCCCTCTCCTTCTACCCTGTATATCCATTTCCATCACCCTCCTCCCAACATACTGTTCATCCCTTCTAACGACATGACCATACCATCTTAGTCTACTTTCTTGTATATTATCTGATATTTCTATAACTTTGAAAAAAAAAAAAAAAAAAAAAAAAAAAAAAAGAGGGGTGGAGGGAATACCTTCTCTCTCTCTCTCTCTCTCTCTCTCTCTCTCTCTCTCTCTCTCTCTCTCTCTCTCTCTCTCTCTCTCTCTCTCTCTCTCTCTCTCTCTCTCATATGCCTTTTTATATACATAAGCCACTTTTCCCCTTATAAGGTGAGTGGCTGAGTAGAGGAATAGTGCTCTGACTTTCTGGGGGGAGAGGGTGCAGAGAGGGGTTCTTTCGTTCCCTTCGCTCCGCCCCAATTAGTCTGCTCTTACGACACGCAGGGGAACATGGAGGAAGTATTCTGACCCCCTCCCTCAAGAGCTCATATGTATGTGATTACCTAATTGTGTTTATGGGAAAGAGCCCAAAGCTCGTATGCATGTATGTGTATATGTATATGTATGTGTATATGTATTTATATGTATATATGTATGTATATGTGTATATGTATATGTATGTGCATGTCTATATGTATCAATAATTACTACTTTTGATTCATAACTCTATCTATATACAAAAGCTGTAGTAATGATGATGGTAATAATAATAATAATAATAATAATAATAATAATAATAATAATAATAATAATAATAATAGTAATAATAATAATGATAATAATAATAATAATGATAATAATAATAATAATGATGATAATAATAATCATGATGGTGGTAGCAATGGTTGTGATAATAGTGATAACGGATTAATTGACGTAATTCTCTCTCACGTACATAATTTGAAGGGTGGAGAAGGGGAAGGGCTTTCAGTCTTTCTCTTTCTTTTCCTTCCAAATTTATCCTCCATTATATGGCACTGTGTTTATATGTATGTATGTATGTATGTTCAGGTTTATATGTGTACGTATATGCAATTAAGTACATGCACTTTCCTCTGCTGTGTTACCCTCAGATGACAATGATGTGTATGAGTATGCATGGATGTGTCTTTATCTGTAGTAAGGACGAATAACTCCTTTTGCTGAAATGAATACCACAAACTCTCTCTCTCTCTCTCTCTCTCTCTCTCTCTCTCTCTCTCTCTCTCTCTCTCTCTCTCTCTCTCTCCTTGATGTGTATGGCTATGAAGCCCCAGTGGTGTTTCTATTGCTCATCTAATTAATGCATGCATATATATATATATATATATATATATATATATATATATATATATATATATATATATATATATATATATATATATATATATATATGTGTGTGTGTATGTATGTGTGTGTATATATATATGTATGTACCTACTTATTATTCTGACCTGAAAATTGTTATTCTATATCTGCTTCAAATTGTCTGCAGTAGTACTGTTGAAAAATGAAATGTAATTTAAATGATAGCACTCAACAAGGGCTATTGAAAATATTGTCACAATGATTACTCTTCAAGTACTCTTCAATTATTACACTATATTTTATTATTAATTACTTGCTATGATATTTAAAATTAATTGCAAATTCTATTAGTATGTTATTTATACATAACCACATAGATTGTAATGTTATCAACTGCAATATGACTGGGAGTGCCCATGTGCACATGTCCCCATGTACAGTTATCTGAATAAATAAAAAAAAAATAAATAAATAAATAATAATTAATTGAAGCTTCAAATTCTTATTAAAACGGTAAATATTTAGCAATTTTTCCTACAGTCTTTCAAATTGGAAAAAAAAAAATTTAATACTGAAGCGGGGAATTTCAGAAAAATTAACGTAAGTATGTATGAACTAGGAACTTGTTAATATCTCTTACCCTGTCACGATGGAGTTCAACATAAAACTGAAGTGAACTGTTTCTATTACAATTAATTTATTGGAACTTAGAATATATTTGGGTTGTAATCTTGTAATTTTGCTATTTGGATTTCCAAATTTAATCGTGCATTTTGCTGTTTAATAATAATAATAATAATAATAATAATAATAATAATAATAATAATAATAATAATAATAATAATAATAACAATAATAATAATAATAATAATAATAAAAATAATAATAATGATGATAATAATAATAATAATAATAATAATAATAATAATAATAACAATAATAACAATAATAATAATAATAATAATAATAATAATAATAATAATAATAATAAAAATAACTCAGTCTTCCATTTTTGTAGGAGAATTATGAATCATCACTATTTCATGAAACAGTGATATATATATATATATATATATATATATATATATATATATATATATATATATATATATATATATATATATATATATATATATATATATATATACAGTGTTCCCTCCCTTATCGCGGTAGTTCGGTTCCGGGAACCGGCGTGAACCAGGAAAATCGCGAAGTAGGATCGGCCTAATTTTTTTTTTTTTTTTTTAAAGATGATAATGACACCAGGACAGGCCAAAAGTTATAAAATAAAACGGCCTTTATCAGGCTGTAAAGAGAAACAGAGATGGAGAGTGCAATGACCTGTCAGATGTGAAGGGATTATAAAAGATGTGTATTGAATATCCAGCTCTCTGCTGGGCTTAGTATATTCTCTGCATTACCTTCATGATGTCTATTCTAAAACTTCTCATTATTATTATTATTATTATTATTATTATTATTATTATTATTATTATTATTATTATTGGCAACAATAATTTTCCTTTTGTGATGATTGGGGAGATTATTATTATTATTATTATCATTATTATTATTATTATTATTATTATTATTATTATTATTATCATCATCATTATTACTACGAATTCGTAATTAAACCATTATTTTTACTATAAATAATGTAGTTTTGGTTGAATGAACAAGAGTTACTTAAAGATTCTCTCTCTCTCTCTCTCTCTCTCTCTCTCTCTCTCTCTCTCTCTCTCTCTCTCTCTCTCTCTCTCTCTCTCTCTCTCCAACATTCTATTCTACCAAACCCCCCACACACTCCTTGTCCCAGCCAACTAGGGAGGGGCACTTTACACAGTTATTAAAAGTAAATAAACCAACAGATGTACAAACAATAATGAGCCCTTAATAATAATAATAATGATGATGATGATGATAATCTCCGCAATCATCATCAAAGGAAAATTATTGTTGCCAATGATAATAATAATAATAATAATAATAATAATAATAATAATAATAATAATAATAATAATAATAATAAAAATAATAATAATAATAATAATAATAGCTAAGCAGAATTATTGGAATAGACATCATGAAAGTAATGCAGAGGTATATTAAAACCCAGCAAAGAGCTGGATATTCATTAAACATCTTTTATAATCCCTTCACATCTGACAGGTCATTACACTCTCCATCTCTGTTTCTCTTTACAACCTGATAAAGTCTGCTTTATTTTATAATTTTTTGGCCCATCCTGGTGTCACAATAACCTTAAAAAAAAATATAATAAAATCCCCCCAAAAAACGCCATACAGTGAAAACGCGAACCAAGAAGCACGAATAACCGGGGGAACACTGTATATATATATATATATATATATATATATATATATATATATATATATATATATATATATATATATATATATATATATATATATATATATATATATATATTGGGGGAATGGAGAGTTGTTAAGATTCTGTTTTACTAAGGGGACTCACAGTACTGAGCTCAGTTAAAAGCTCACAAACAGACAGGACAGATATTTGCACTTGAACACCCCACTCGTATGCCACTACTCAGTTAAATGAAACTCAGAATTTAACTTTCTTTTAATTTTGGAAATGCAATGACATTAAAAGATTTGAATTAAATTTTCTAATTAAATTTTATAAAATGCTGCCTCGAATCCCAGAGGTGGTGAGCATGATTTTGTTTCCCGGCACCATGGACGTATGCCAAGACTTTGGCCTCAACTCGACGATTATCTCTGTCACACAGGCAGAGTAGAATACAGGACACTTGTTGTGCTAGATGAATTCCTGTGAAGATGCCACGTAAATAAGGTTTGAAATAAACTTAGACTGCTCAGGCGAAATGTTGCCTCTTCGAAGTTTGAGCGCCAAAAGAGGGCGCCTCATTTTCCCTCCTGGTGAGTTCACCTGTAGGATACATTTTCTAGAGCAGTAACTGGCTCTGATATAATTTAAGGACTATTTTAGTGGTGGTCCCTGGCAGGCAATTATATCAGAGATGCAAGGGAGAGACAGTATTTTTAGGTGCAACAGGTGGAAGCAAATAAAATAAAACGAGAATAATAATGAAAAGTTAGGTTACTGGTAAACAATCTCCAGAATGTTCTTGGCTTGTAGCAGACAGAAAATAGGAGCAGCCTTTATATCGGGGCTATGCTTCTACACGTACAAGAAGAGTAAATAAGGTATATTTAAAATTACCTATAAGCTAAAATATAAATTGCAAATAATCATAATCTGCAAAAGTCAAGAAGTGGGAATTATTTTTAGTTAGAAAAATGAGAGTTAAGTTACTAAATTAACTAATAAGGCATCTAACAACCTCTGGTGACTTTGAGCGAAACACTGTCACAAAGGCCCTTTCTAGAGAATATTGATTTAGCAAAATTCTACTACAGAAGGCGAAAAAAGAACAGAGGAAGTTATGGTGACTTCAGTTTTATTATGAGGGATGAGATATCCTTCTCATGAAATAGAACAAATGAACAATAAGAATGGGATCCACCAGTGGAACATAACTGTGACAGAGTGTTTCGCTCAAAGTCACCAGAGGCTGTTAGATGCCTTATTAAATAAATTAGTAACATAACTGTTATTTTCTAACTAAAAAAATAATTCCCACTTCTTGACTTTTGCAGATTATGATTATTTGCAATTTGTATTTTAGCTTATAGCTAATTTTAAATATGCCTTATTTACTCTTCTTGTACGTGTAGAACTATAGCCCCGATATAAAGGCTGCTCCTATTTTCTGCCTGCTACGAGCCAAGAA
>JAXCGZ010002830.1:25000-33643 GCA_037179515.1 Halocaridina rubra | reverse complement strand
ACATTGTCCCTAAAAATATATTTTGTTTACGGTAATAATGATGAGTTATTTTAAATAGATTTAATTATGGACCACAAAGTGAAAAGCAGTATATTTTATTCATATATTTCTTATTCACCCTGTAAAATACTTGAAATTTTATCAAAGGGGATTATTTACATTTTGAAACTCTGAATGCGACAATATTTCGTTATTTTTCTTTAATATTTAGTGGAAGCGAGAGCCGGTAGCAGCATATTAATTTGTCAATTATAATATTTTATCCTTTTTTAATTGTTTTGAAAAATATATATTCCAGAAAGACATTGAGCGAGGAAGCATTGTTTAGGAAACGATAAAAGTTGTTTTGTTATCTAAAATCAATGGCTTGATCCATAAAAGATGTATTTTTTTTACCTAGCTCTTGAGAAGAGAAGAGAGAAAGAGAGAGAGAGAGAGAGAGAGAGGAGAGAGAGAGAGAGAGAGAGAGAGAGAGAGAGAGAGAGAGAGAGAGAGAGAGAGAGAGAGAGAGAGAGAGAGTGAGAGTGAGAGAGAGAGAGAGAGAGAGATCGCAATTCATCATTATTGCACTTCAGCACATGCCTACTTGGCAGATGAACAAAATTTTTTTTTTATCATAGCATTTAGTAGGATTCATGGAAGTGCAAACTTAAAACCACTAATAGCTCCAGTTGGAGCTTTATTATTAGTGTGTTTACCTGAAGGAGGGAGTGCTTGCCATCTTCAGTTATGCTTGTATAGTATTTAAAAATCTCTACGGCCTCTGAAACCCGATTCGTGCTTACAATTGTTATGGTTTTACGTCACGGACTCCCTTTTCTACCAAGGGCTCGGACGGTTGCATTATTGCGAAGGACTTCTTTTGGCAGATGTAATCGTTACCCTGAGTGCATGCCCTTGCTAACCTCAGACCGTGACGGGGCGCGAACCCTCGACCTGACTCCTCAGAGTCGCGGACGCTACTGCTTGAGCCACGGTAGCTACCGATTCGTGCTCACAACACACTTGACAATCCCTCAATGTGCACTTGGCTCTACCGAACTGCGTCATACACACATTAATGAAACGGTATGTATGTCAAATCCTGGTCAGGACCACTTACGCATTTCACGATTTCATGTGTGATAATGTGCATACTTGACTCTGTAATATATATATATATATATATATATATATATATATATATATATATATATATATATATATATATATATATAACACGCACTATATATATATATATATATATATATATATATATATATATATATATATATATATATATATTTTATATATTTTATATATATATATATATATATATATATATATATATATATATATATATATATAATATATATATATATATATATATATATATATATATATATATATATATAGTAATATATATATATATATATATATATATATATATATATATATATATATATATATATATATATATATATATATATATATATATATATATATATATATATATATATATATATATATATATATATATATATATATATATATATATATATATATATATATATATATATATATATATATATATATATATATATATATATATATATATATATATATATATATATATATATATATATATATATATATATATATATATATATATATATATATATATATATATATATATATATATATATATATATATATATATATATATATATATATATATATATATATATATATATATATATATATATATATATATATATATATATATATATATATATATATATATATATATATATATATATATATATATTATATATATATATATATATATATATATATATATATATATATATATATATATATATATATATATATATATATATATATATATATATATATATATATATATATATATATATACATACACATATGGATTAAATACTTTTAAATTCTGTTACTTCAAAAGAACTTAAAATTCAGTTTGGTTGCTTGGGACTCTTCGGTTATTAAATCAAAGTCTTGTCCCGAGTTAAGATATGTGATTATTATGTAGTGTTAGGTTAGGTTAGGTTAGGTTAGGTTTAATAATAAATTCCTCTTTCACTGCAAATTATAGTTTGCTTTTAAATATATCACTATTCATTATCGTATATATTTAGCTCTGCAAATATCAAAATATTCATTAGTAATATCTCACGGAAGAGGTTCTGACTTTACAAAGAATTTGAATTATACTTGAAACCAACTTCGTGGATATATCGCCTAGCCTTCGCCATAAATTAACTTCTCCATATTGCCTGTTGACTTAATCATTTTCTCATGAGGAGCCCATGTCAATAGAGTAGCCTTAGCGAATATGCAGTCTATGGTGGAACAATATATTCACAAATTTGAACTTAGATAAAGGGGTAATATGTTCCGTTGTTCCCTTTTTAAAATCTTTTACTAATGCCATATCAATTTTAGAAATGTGTTTGTTTATGATTTAGTATTGGAAACAATATTATAGGTAAACGAATTAAGCTATAATAGTTGTTAAACATCTAAGCTTGTCATTTTATTTCGCTTTAATTGATAATGGGAATGCAAGCTTAACTTGTCTCATGTTTAAGTCTTTCAAATTAATTTCATGTCATTTTCCTCTGTCCTACGCTGGAAGGCAGTTGATAGGTAGGAATGCAAAACCATCCTCTGATATCTCCAGCACCGCTGCCTGATTCCGAATGTGTTGACTATATTTTTCCTTTGGAGCTAATTAGCAGCGTC
This sequence comes from Halocaridina rubra, assembly GCA_037179515.1. NCBI lineage: Eukaryota > Metazoa > Arthropoda > Malacostraca > Decapoda > Atyidae > Halocaridina > Halocaridina rubra. Next base: position 30,880 of record JAXCGZ010002830.1, on the reverse strand, counting down.
GAGAGTGGGTGAGTGCAAAATGGGCTTGCACCTCTTCCTTATCTTTAACCTAGGCAAGTAGCAAACTTGCTGCTTTAACCGTCTGTCAAGATGAAAAGGGGAACTTCTTTCTATTGCTTTTTTTTGTTTTTGTTTTCTATTTATTGCCCTTTTTCACCCCTACCGTTCTCTCTTTCTCTTTTACACTGATATTCATCCCTTGAAGTTCTCAAAAATATCCCCTCACTGTTTCCCCTTCTTCTCCCCTTATCGCTCTCTCTTATGGTCGTTCCCTTATTTTCTGCGTTTCTCTGAAGGACACTTGAAAACTCAGCCACCTGCTGTCCTCGAGCCATTTTGACGCTCACATATGCCTGGCACACCCACGTTTTAAATGAAATATTTTATATTTGTGGAATAGCCTCTTGTGAAGCACCCACACCCACATTGTGTACCATCATTGTTACACATTCTATACATATAAATATAACGATGGTCTTATTCTAAATATAAGATCTCTCTCTTTTTGTTCAAAGAGCTTCTTTGCTAGCTCACAAAGGTTGATAAAGATTTATAATTATTTATATATGATTGAATATATTTCATTATTATATCTATCTATCTATCTGTCTACCTTGGCTGTTTCCCCCTTTAATTGGGGGGTAGCCGACATCAAAACAAGAAAACAATAAGGGGATTACGTTGCTCTATGGGCAATGACGAGGGAGCTTGCGACCGTTCAAATGGCACTGCAGGAGTGCCACAGCCTATCCTCCCGGCTCTTCCACAACCTGTGTCGCTTCACAACTGCCAACTCCCCTACTGCTCCTACCACGGGGCTACCTCTGTAAGATGCAGCCCCGTGGTAACAGCAGATGCCCATCAGAGCTGCGTCACAATCGCTTGCCACTCATTCCTATTCCTAGCACGCTCACTTGCTTCCCTCACATCCATCCTCCTATCATTCAGGGCTCTCCTTACTCCATCCATCCACCCAAACCTAGGCCTCCCTCTAGCATTTCTCCCATCAACTCTCGCATTCATCACCTTTTTCAGCAGTCTTTCATCATCCATCCTTTCCACATGGCCAAACCAGCTCAAAAATTCATATCTACTCTGCCTGCAATTTCTCTCCTCACACCCGTTCTTGCTCTCACCACTTCATTCCTAACCCTATCCAACCGAGATACACCAATCATACTCCTCAGGCATTTCATCTCAAACACATTTAGTTTCCGTCTCTCACTTACTTTCATACCCTTAACTCTGATCCATACATCACAGTTGGCACAACCACTTTCTCATACAAAACTTTCTTAACATTCATTTCCAACCCTCTATTCTTCATCACTCCTTTCAACGCACCCAACACTTTACATCCTTCATTCACTCTGTGACACACATCTGCTACTCCACCATTTGCAGTTATAACCGAGCCTAAATACTTAAACTGATCAACTTCCTCAAGTGTCTCTCCATTCAACATAACATTCAATCCAGCACCATCCTCATTCCTTGTACACCTCATAACCTTACTCTTTCCCACATTCACTCGCAACTTCCTTCTCTCACACACCATTCCAAATTCTGACACAAACTGACACAGCTTCTCCTCTGAATCTGCCACCACCACAATATCATCTCTGCAAACTGCAACTGATTCAGCTCCCATTCGTTATCATCCCCATCTACCATTCTCAAACCTCGACCACGCACTCGCTCATTCACCTCTCTTACAATTCCATCAATATACAAATTGAACAGCCATGGTGACATCACACATCCCTGTCTCAGTCCCACACTCACTGGAAGCCACTCACTCACTTCAATTCCTACCCTAATACAAGCTCTACTGCTCTCATACAAACTCTTCACTGCATGCAACAATTTACCATTAATTCCATATAATCTCAAAACATTCCACATTGCTTCTCTATCAACTCTATCATACGCTATCTCCAGATCCAAAAATGCAAAATACACATCCTTACCCTTTGCTAAATATTTCTCACATAACTGCCTAACTATAAAAATCTGATCTATACAACACTATACCTCTCCTAAAACCACTCTGCACTTCCACGATCACATTTTGTCTTATCCCTAATCCTATTAACCAGTATCCTACCATACACTTTTCCTACCACACTCAACAAACTTATACCCCTAAAATTACTGCATTCATGCACATCTCCCTTACCTTTGCATAGGGGCACTATATAAGCAATCACCCATTCCACTGGCACCATTGACAACATAAGGCATATATTAAACACTCACTAACCATTCCAATGCAGTCACACCCCCTTCTCTCAACATCTCCGCTCTCACACCATCCATTCCATGTGCTTTACCTGCTTTCGCTTCATCTATATATATATATATATATATATATATATATATATATATATATATATATATATATATATTATATTATATATATATATATATATATATATATTTTTTTTTTTTTTAAGTGGAAAAATAAATATCCTAGCATTTTTGCTTCTTTTATATGATGAATCCACAGAACTGGTATTGATTTTTTTGTTTATTATTATTTTTAGTCATTAATGGTACTGCCGTACCATCACTGACATCATAGAGTTAATCATTTACTTGCATAGCTTTCTAATTTAGCAAGTATTTGAAGCGGGTCAGTTACGATTTACCTTCAATTTAATTCAACGCTAGACTTCACCGGCAAAACCTTTCAACACCGTTATCGTTTCCAGACTCTCATTACTGAAACATGTTGTGCCTCTTATGTTCTCATAAACAGGTGATACCATTATTCCATCACTGAGCTCAAAGTTGACTGGCATTAAAAAACAGTGGACGCCAATGCAATTTCCATTCTATGTAAAACAGTAGCATCAACATCTTACGAGGTTCAAATGAATATAGTGAACCATTTTTCTTCACACTTTCATTATCGATTTTCTTATGGACAAGTAGGCGATGCCAGAGCGGATGAAAATGCTGATTTTTTTTTTTTTAAGGAAAAAATAATTTGTAAACATTTGCTGGGAGTGAGTTTCAAATGCAATAGTAGGAGGAAATCTTCTGACATTAATAATGAACATTTCATGAAAGATCTGATGCATTATTGCATAGGTGTCTTCCTATTACCAAACGTGTGTCTAATTTTGAAGCAGTTCTTCCACCCAATTCAGAAAAATGGCTCAACATTATTCATAATTATACACACAAAATTAAGAAAGTGATGAGTCGTGATAATGCAGAACACTGGAGATAAATATCTCCTGTATGATATGGACAGATAATGTAAAGGAAATTAATAATTTCAATAATGTTGCCACAATTATATGAAGAATTACTGCTCCAGACGAGAAAGCATTTCCTTATAAAGCAGGAACAGGAGGTCTCTGTAATTTCACTGATGGGCTTACTTGCCATTTAGTGCTGTATGCTAACATATATATATATATATATATATATATATATATATATATATATATATATATATATATATATATATATATATATATATATACCAAATATTTGGTTATTGTATAGCCCAAATGAGATTGGGAATTGAATTAAATGCGAAAATGAAGCTACGAGTGAGGCTAGGGAATCTGTAATATGAACATAGTGGCATTCAGATAGAATGCGTTCATTCCTAAGTATAGCAGATATAAGCTACAAGGTTGGATTCCTTTTAACCTTCTGTGGTGTGTAGTTGGTAGCGCCTTGACTTAGTAATTATAAGTCCTAGGTTCAAGTCCCGGTCGAGGTAAAAAATGATTCATATATATATATATATATATATTATATATAATATATATATATATATATATATATATATATATATTGTGATTACCTAATTGTGTTTACGGGAAAGAGCCCAAAGCTCGTATCTTCCCGTCTCCTGATCGGTTCCATTTTTAGACTTAGTGATACTTATCATACCTGTCCTTAAAACTATGGATTGAGGTAGCATTAACTACCTCCTCGCTTAGCGAATTCCAATTATCAACTACTCTTACACTGAAAAAGTATTTCCTTACATCCTGCAAACAAGTTTTCTTCCGAAGCTTCAAACTATGACCTCTAGTTCTAGAGCCAGCCATATCGAAATATCGATCCCTATCCACTCTATCATAACCATGAAGGAATTTAAAGACTGTCACCATATCCCCCCTTACTCTTCTAGCTTCGAGTGATGGCAAGTCTAATTCCCTCAGCCTCTCATCATAACCGAGATTGCGCATTTCTGGCACCAGTTTTGTGGCATGTCTTTGAACTTTTTCAAGCTTAGCTATGTGCTTTTTCAAGTGCGGATTCCAAAAGGGGGCTGCATATTCGAGTTTTGGCCTCACATAGGTTACATAAATATTTCTGAACATTTCCTTGTCCATGTGCCTGAAGGCTACCCTTACATTTGATAAGAATGCATATGCTGCCCTTACTACGCCATTTATATGTATTTCTGGAGACAAATCTGCCAATATGCTTACTCCTAGATCTCTCTCATTTTCTGTCTCCTGAAGTTGTACTCCAGCCACCGAGTAGTCAAGCTTGGGCCTTCTTGCACTTGTACCCATTCTCATTACCTTACATTTTGAGGTATTGAATTTCATTAGCCACTTTTCTGACCACTCATGCAGATTATTTAGATCCTCCTGAAGTTCTCTACCATTGTTCTCGTTTTTTACTTTCTTCACAATCTTTGCATCATCTGCAAACATATTCATGAATGAATTTACAGACTCTGGTAGGTCATTTACATATACAAGGAACAAAAGTGGCCCTAAAACTGAACCCTGTGGAACTCCACTACTAACTCTTCTCCATTCAGACACTGAGTGTCTTACTCTAACCCTCTGTTCCCTTCCTTCTAAGTAAGTTTTTATCCATTCCAAGACATTTCCACCTATTCTAGCCATTGCTTGCAGCTTCCTAATAAGTCTCCCATGTGGAACAGTGTCAAACGCTTTCTGGAAGTCTAGGAATATGCAATCTGCCCAGCCCTCTCTTTCCTGTAAGATTTGGCTTACCTCATCATAAAATTCTAATAAGTTTGTTACTGTTGATCTTCCTTCTCTGAAGCCATGTTGCCTCACTGACAAAAAGTTGAAGGATTCCAAGTGAAGAGAGATATGTGTGTGTGTGTGTGTGTGTGTGTGTGTGTGTGTGTGTGTGTGTGTGTGTGTGTGTTTTCTCTAGCATAACTTCCTCTTCTCTTTCCGTTCTGGCTCTACTCCCAACTCTGTCATTGGCGCTGTGCCAAAATCTGGCGCCAGCATCTTCTTGCCTTTGTCGCCAGGAAATCGATAGCGTTCGGCTTTGGAGTCAGCCTCTATACTTGTTCACCGGAACAATATGAACCTTTCACACGAAACATAAGCTTTGCTACGTCTTTTGGGTCTGTGATTCTAAATACTACTTTCGTATTTGTATTTGGAGCCCAGATTTCTACCTAATAAATAATATGAGTCATTGTATATGAGGTTGGATAATCATCTCTGAAGAAGGTTTTATAGCCTTTAATTTTTTCACGAGGATTTTGGAGTCTGTTTGCGGTTCCACGTCATAATTATCAATTTTTTTTTATAATATTTCATATTGTAAAAGTACCCATTAAACAAAGTTGTACATTATTAGTCTTCCACTGTAAGATATATATCTATATATCTAAGCATATTCAGAATGAAAAAACTGAGTTTCATATTAATGTCTAGTTAAAGGAAAGTCATTATTATGGTCTAGGTATATATGGGTAATCGAACTGTGGTGATCATGTATGTAAATATATATCTTCATACCGTTTGTGGACTTAAGCTTATGATTTTGACTCATTTAAGGGTGCGATAGTTGCAATCCCTCTTAGCAGACAGATAATTAAGTTATTTATTAAAAATCTTGAGTGCACTA
>JAXCGZ010002830.1:15000-20000 GCA_037179515.1 Halocaridina rubra | reverse complement strand
CCTCTCGGGTATATTTTTTTATGACAGCCATGTACCCCCTTCCCATTGTGATAAGTGAAAAAAACCACACTGAAAACATAGCCTTGTGTATATTTGTAAATACTGAAGTGAATTAACTATATAAATGTCCAGTCATTACCAGTAATGCAGGATGTTCAAAAAGTCACTGTGCACTTATATATATATATATATATATATATATATATATATATATATATATATATATATATATATATATATATATATATATATATATATATATATATATATATATATATATATATTTCTTTATTTATTAAGTTCACAGTGACTTTTCGAACACCTTATATAGTAAGCACAAACAATTCCATTGAAAATTAAAGCTAAAGATCACAAGTCTTTGACTGTGGCTGTGCAAAATAAATTTCATGGTTAAGGAAAGAGCTGAAAAACAAAACAAAACACTGCCTTTATCATTACATCTGCCGCAAAGGGAACAAGTCAGCTGATGGTTAGTCACACTGCTTGAAGCGCGTACCACCAGACAGACCCCTTGCGTACCCCCTGGGGTATGCGTACCCCAGATTGGAAACCTCTGGCTTAAAGCGACTAAAGTAATAGCCCCGCGTATATCTCCCAGTAAGAATACATTATTTCTATTGCTAATTTGTCCCCAGAGGTAGTGTATCATATTTGTTTCATATTTTTATTTTTTATTTATTTTTATTTTTATGATTGTGACACCAGGATGGGTCAATGAAATAAAGGAATAAATCTGCCCTCATCAGGCCTGGGCACGAAGATATTATAAAGTAAAGAGAAACAGAGATGGAGAATATTGTGACTTGTCAGATATGAAGGGATAATAAGAGATGGATAGCTAATAAGAGATGTGTAACGAATATCCAAGAATAATGCGTGTTGATGTTGGCATGAAAAACCCAGCCACTGAGGGGGGCAAGCCAGCCTCAACTTGGTGCCGGTCCCAAGCCCGGGTAAATGGGGAGGGTTGGCGGCAGGAAGGGCATCCGGCCATAAAAATGTTGCCAAAACCAAAATATGGCCAGTACAGATAACTGGCCAGAAACATCGACCCCACATAAAAGTGGGAAAAGATGTAGACGAAGAAGAAGAAGAAGAAGAAGATGTGGGCATGAAAAAAGAACCGTAACTGAAGGAAGATTCAACACACAACTGTCCTAGTCAGTCCTATTTAAGTCCAAAAGACACTTATTATTGTTTTCCAGTTCTGTGAGGCTTTATGGATGTATAAGCTTCAAATTTCGCTACATTTCAATGTTTTAAGTGTCTGCTGTTCCGTATCCTCATGCTTTAAAAAAAAATCAGTTTATTTGATACCCTGGAAGCTTAAGGTTCTGAATATTTGTCATCTCAGAAGTAACAGGTTTCTGACTCTGCGACACCTCGAGGAAAAAAAAGCTTGTTTGATAATATATCACGAAAAGACAGGTGTCTGACTGTGCCACACTTCATATCAAGACACTGTTTTCGATTTTGCTGTACCTCTAACGAAAAGACAGCTGTCTGATTGTGTCACACTTCATATCAAGATGTGTTTTCGATTTTGCTGCACCTCTCGCGAAAAGACAGGTGTCTGACTGTGTCACACTTCATATCAAGATACGTTTTCGATTTTGCTGCACCTCTCACGAAAAGACAGGTGTCTGATTGTGTCACATTCACATAATCAAGACACATTTTCAATTTTGCTGCACCTCTCACGAAAAGACAGGTGTCTGATTGTGCCACATTTCATATCAAGACACGTTTTCGATTTTGCTGCACCTCTCACGAAAAGACAGGTGTCTAACTGAGCCACATTTCATATCAAGACACTGATTTCGATTCTGCTGCACATCCTATTAAGACAAGGTTTCTACTCTGGAACACCACATGAAAGACAAATTTCTGTTGCGGTAAAACTTCATGGAAAAAGTAAGGTTCGAGTCAGTGTTTTACAAAGAACTCGTTTTTTTTTATTATCCATAATTAATGGGTCAAGAGGTATTAGCAGGTTAAGAAGGATATACCTTCAGCAAAGAGAGTTGCTTTTCAGAGTGGTCTATGGATCGTGGATTCAGCCTTTGCACATGTTTTATTTTGGTCCCGTTATAAGCTTTTAGTATCTCCGTTTAGAATGTTTGCATACCATGAGAGAAACTGGAAAGACAATTTTAGCTATTATAAAAGGGTTCGTATAAATATTGTTTCACTATTCTTTCATGCACGTTATTTATTTTTTTTCTATTTTTATTTTATTTTATTTATTTTTATTGTATTCACTGAGGCTGTTAAGTTGACATGGACTACCAAACGAGTGGAAGAGATTTCCTCTCCTAATCGCCAAGCGATTCTGAACAAGAGAAGCTGAAAGAGTCTCTTTGAGGAGATGAACGCTGTCTGGCTGAGAATTATTAGCTATAGTCGCTGGATATCATATGATTAATATAAAAAAATATCTTAACTCATTTTAATTTTGCTTGTCTCATTTTGTTTACTCATGAACATGATGGCCATGTGGCAATAGCAGAATACCTTCCGATTCTCGCGAAGCACAAAAATATACTTGTAAAAAGGAAAATCCAGATTTCTTGATGATTAACTCACTGTAGTATTTATATTCAGTAAAACGTCATTTTGTAATGCTCTGTTTTTGGTGTTTGTGTTTTTCTTTGTCATTTGGTTTCTATATTATATTTTTGTGGTTTCCCTAACCAGCTCATGTTAGCAAAATTACCCTAACTTATTTTTATCTTTACAAGTTACCTGACATTTCTTGTATAATAACGAAGCATTCATGAAAACACACATAAATTTCCTTGGACACGGATGTTTTATTTTTTTTTTCCCTCTCATCCCACGTGTGCAGTCCGATATATCAAACAAATATTTACATTTGTTATATGCCAAAGACTCTTTCATCTAAAACATTTATAAGTGATGTAACTTTCGCTGTCGATATCCAATTTTCTCTTGCTGTTCACTCTATAGTCTTCTGTTGGAATATCCCATGTAGATTCTAGTCTAAAGAGCCTTGGAATCCATAAGATTCTTTTTTCGATGGTCTTCTACATATCCTCTGGAGATATCCATTCCCAAGCTCTATAAGATCCCTATACACTTTCATTCAGATCTTTGCGTAAATCTCTCTTGGGGATTGGCGGCTTGTTACCAAGAGATCCAGGCCCAAGGAACGATTGTCAAAGAACTCATTCATCCGCGCAAGATCTCCTTCGGAACCGTATACCCCAAGCTGCCTCCCTATTCCAAACAGAAATGTCTGCAACAGGAAGTTATCATGTAAAATACGCAAAATACGTACATACTTAAACGATTCTTGGAGATTTGGTCATAGTATGTACATGCTGCTACTATGAAGTACTTTGCCTTCCATTTTTTGTGTATCTGTTACGCTTATATATTTAAACGATTCTTTGAGTTTTGGTCTCAGTATATACTGGATTTCTGGTTATCAAAGGAAAATCTTAATCTACTATAAAGTACTTTGCCTTCCATTTTTTGTGTATCTTTTATTATATATACGAAATTCATCTCATCTTTTATAAATTTTCCTCTTAATACAACCAATAGGTTGTATGCTCGAGGAACGCTTTTTTTTCTTTTTTTAGTTCAGTCTTTCGTCAGTGGAAAAAGGAATAGATTAAAAAAGGTAAAGTATAGAAAAAAAATGGAAAGAAGAAGAAGGAGAGAGAAAGGAAGAAAGAAATGGAAAGAAGCAGAAGGAGAGAGAGAAAAAATAGAAAGAAGCAGAAGGAGAGAGAAAGGAAGAAAGAAATGGAAAGAAGCAGAAGGAGAGAGAAAGGAAGAAAGAAATGGAAAGAAGCAGAAGGAGAGAGAAAGGAAGAAAAAAATGGAAAGAAGCAGAAGGAGAGAGAAAGGAAGAAAAAATGGAAAGGAGGAGGGGGGGAAGATGAGGAAGAAAGGAGCAAATCCCCCAAAGGATTCAAGGGATTATTGCCGCCTGCTGACTACTCCAAGGGGAGAGGAGAAGAAGGACACGGAGAAAGACGACGAAGCGAAGACGTTGATAATGATGATGATAATGATGGTGATGATGATGATTACTGGTTACTAAGAATATCAATATGATGGTATTGGTCAATTGTTACCATGAAAATGACAATGATAATGACGATAATGATCAGAATTGACACTTTTTCTGTACATCGAACTTACACCCGCCAAGGAGGACCCAAGTTCAAGTTCCCCCAGTATTTCTCGTGCAGCTTCTCTTCGCCAGAGCTATTTGGTTTAGAGAAAAATTGTCAAGAGAAATTCTTCGTATGATAGCTCTTATCAGGTCAGCTGTCGTAGTGACCACACCCTTAAAAGTGAAAAAATATCCATAGAATGCTATCTGCATCAATTTTGCTTTTATTAATGGAATAAATGCCCGTCGTCAGCCCTCATAAAATACAAGCATACATATGAACACACATACAAGCCCTATTCACACCTATCACGACTATATCTTATCTTATGCTGTGTAAATTAAACCCAGAATGCAAGTCATATCGCGGGGACGTTTAAGAAGAAAATGACAATGAAGGTGCTTTGGCAGTAATTACTACAGTAATGCAAACGAGTGCCTCTTTAGAGCCATATATGACAATGCTTGTGGTTATACTTACGATGATCTTCTTGGTGACTGTGTTATGCACTTGTATAAACATTTTGGAAGCTCTTTTGAGTAGGTTTAGAAGCAATGATGGCGTATCCATCCATTGAGCTCTTTTGGTTTCGTGGTATTGATGGATGGCTGCAAAAGTCTGCTGGACTAGTTTTTCATTTTATCTTTAGTCTTTGAATATGCTTGGCTGCCGTCACTCTGAACAATCTGAGTGATATGTTAAATGGCCCCTTTATTATTATTATTATTATTATTATTATTATTATTATTATTATTATTATTATTATTATTATTATTATTATTATTATTATTATTATTATTATTATTATTATTATTATTACTTTTTATT
>JAXCGZ010002830.1:0-5000 GCA_037179515.1 Halocaridina rubra | reverse complement strand
TCTACCAACTATATTTTCTTACTTCGTTTATCAAAGAATGATTTCTTCTTTAAGACAGACAGTGATATTTTACTTTTTAAATCCTCCAACACGATGAAGCAGCGTTTGTAGACAAACGATAGACACCACTGCTATGGAATCCATATGTAACATATAAGGTACGTCGCACGTGGCATGGCACATGGCACCGCCAGTTGAGAACGAACATCCATAAATATATGAAACCTTTCACACAGAAGTGGCGTGACACCTCCCATGTGCCATGTGCGACTTGCGACGCAAGTCGCACATGGCACAATGGGACGTGTCACGCCACTTCTGCGTGAAAGGTTTCATATATTTATGGATGTTCGTTTTTTAACTGGCGTGCCATGTGCCATGCCACGTGCGACGTGCCACTTTGGTTTAAAAATCATTGTTCTCCCTTCAGGAATTCGTGGTGTGGTGCTTTACATGGATTCAGCAGTTTAGAGCTTATCACTAAACCAGTCTATCCACCAAAGATACTTTTAATACAATGGAGTTAATTTTAAGCAAAAAAGAAAGAATTCTAATATATGATCACCGCTCTCTTATTATCTTACTTTCTTATAGCAAGGTATAATACACTTACTGCTGAAATTATCTTGTTTAATGTCTCCATGATAAAGTTCACTTACTTTAGTCTGAGCTTCCTAGGTAAGAGAGAGAGAGAGAGAGAGAGAGAGAGAGGAGAGAGAGAGAGAGAGAGAGAGAGAGAGAGAGAGAGAGAGAGAGAGAGAGAGAGAGAGAGAGAGAGAGAGAGAGAGAGAGAGAGAGAGAGAGAGAGAGAGAGAGAGAGAGAGAGCGATATGATGTGATTATGCAAATGTTGTGAATCCTCGATATTACGTTGATGTGATATTCAAATATATTATTGGAAAATGATTACCTGAAAATGTGCCGTGTGGTTCAATACACTGAAGAACAAGGAGGAGGCGTGTCGTTTTCATTCATTTATTTGTTGATTTTATTCTGTTTATATTGTGCGTGGATAGGTTCAGTTCAAGCTAGGAGCTGGCCGGTCTCTCTCTCTCTCTCTCTCTCTCAATCTCTCTCTCTCTCTCTCTCTCTCTCTCTCTCTCTCTCTCTCTCTCTCTCTCTCTCTCTCTCTCTCTCTCTCACACTCAGCATTTTTTCTTTCTTCGTCTGTCGCGAGCATACAATAAAATCACCTCCGTGCATCCCTGCTTATCATGGAAGTCGACAAAATGGGGTGGAGCAATAAGATCTGAAATTCTCCCTTCGTAATATACCCCTGCAAAGCGTCAAGTTACACAAGAGGTTATGATTCTGGTGAATGCGTGTGTCCTTTGACTCGGCCATCCCCACCGACGAGGGTTATTGCGGCCATTGTCTTTGAGAGTATGTGTTTCTTTTCTTTATTTGATTTTGTGTTAATAGTTTTAGATATGCAGATCACGTACGCGGACGAGGTACTGAATGTTTTCAGAACAGTTCCCAAATTCACAGCTTAATCAGTACATGATAATTGTACCGGTTGAGTTAATACATTCCTTTTCCGTGTATGTTCTGACAAGTCTCAACACTCCCCATCGCTGCTACTCTTTATTTTATGTTTTTTTCGTGCCCAGGCCGATCAGGGCAGCTTTATTTTTTTTTCTCTTTTTTTTTGGCCCGTCCTGGTGTCACAAACGTAAAAAAAAAAAAACCTCTACGACCCTGCCGACTAATTTCTTATATAGGAATACCAAACTAAGTTTGAAAACTGCATCTGGATCATTTACAAATGTACTTGACCGTTTCATGTGTCACTATAAATCCACATTATGGGGGTGGACACAGGCAGGTTGGAACTGGGGAATTAAGACTGGCTACCCCTCCTAGAGCCCCGCTGTGGGCTCGATCGCTGGACTGTCATCTCGCGAGTTGAGTGTTTTAATCACTTCTCTACAGCGGTCCCCCATTTATAGATATACTAATACTATTCAATTTAGGCATATATATATATATATATATATATATATATATATATATATATATATATATATATATATATATATATATATATATATATATATATATATATATATATATATATATATATATATATATATATATATATATATATATATATATATATATATATATATATATATATATATATATATATATATATATATATATATATATATATATATATATATATATATATATATATATATGCATGGGACTACACTTGACGTTGGTCTCTTCCGTAAACTTTTTGTTTATCGTTGTACATCGCTTATTAATTTGTTTTATCGTGGTGTATAATATTTGTGTATTAATTTTTTCTTTTACAAAGCCATTAAAATTTTTTCTCTGATGTGTGTGTATACATGAAGGTTTTTCATTGACTTATTGTCCAGATTGGCATTCAGGTGGTCCTGGGTTCAATGCCCCATGGCTTCTCTATTCTATACACCCACTTAGCATCCTTGTTTATATCAGCAGAGTCCATTAATACAACTTATTATATGTGAGAATAGTGATGAATAATTGCATTTACAAATGGGAAAAATTCACGTTATGCAGCTCTCGAGTAACTTTTAATGGAAGGAGAAATTATTGTGGCTTCCCATCTCCTAGCCTTGCAAATCTAGTTCTCATATGTATATATATATATGTTTGTACGTGCGTCTGTGTGTGCGTGTGCACAGTCTATACATTTATGTGTCATCCTAGTTTTTTCGTGTTTGCGAGATGACCATTGCTCAGTGGAGCGTGTCGCCGATAAGACCCAGAGCCATTCTCGCAACATTTAGTCCCCGCTTCATCATCTCTCCTCTTTCTTTCTCTTCCTTCATCTTTCTCTTCCATTTCTTCCTTTTCCTTCTCCTCCTTCTCATCTCGTTACTTCACCTCTTCTTCTTTCTCTTCAGCCTATTATACCGAATTTGTTTTTTTTTCTTTATCCCTAATAACGTCATTTGAAATATTGCTAACTTTGCAAATATTTTGAAGTTATTTACTTACCGCAAGTAGAAGTAGTATGCTCTCTCTCTCTCTCTCTCTCTCTCTCTCTCTCTCTCTCTCTCTCTCTCTCTCTCTCTCTCTCTCTCTCTCTCTCTCTCATGCATTGGCAGAAAAATACTAAGGGAAAAATCTCTCCCATTGCCTCATAAATAAGTGGTAAAGTGTTGGTAATGCTATTAAATTGGTAGCAAAGCTAAAGTGATGGCGAGGAAAAGGAGAAAGGAATGGAGGATTGGCTGGGATAGGAGAGGAGGTCTATCCATATCTTGTCCCAAGTTTGCCTATTCAATTCCTCTTATTGAACGTAATACTAGAACTATCAGCACTGGATAGAACGCTACTTTTAGTCAATTTAGCTTCAGCCTGCTCCACTGACCGTCTCTCTCTCTCTCTCTCTCTCTCTCTCTCTCTCTCTCTCTCTCTCTCTCTCTCTCTCTCTCTCTCTCTCTCTCTCTCTCTCTCTCTCTCTCTCTCTCTCTCTCTCCCCTCGGAGCCATTTTTCACCCTCTCTTCTCATTTTTTATTTGATAGTTGTGCCTTTTTATTTCTTCTATGTGACTTGATGGCCTTTCCTTTTTTCAGCTTTTTTCTTTTCTCTTTTTGAGGGGAGGGAAGAGGCTGGGATTTTCCCCTCTACTGTTGTCTTAGAAACCATCTTTCAAATTAACTGTTCAAGTTACGTATTTTTCTTATGCAAATTCCGTAAACTTATTTCGTCATTCTTAAATGACAAATGATATGCAAGAAATCATTGACTATTGTTAATATAATGTAATGATAAGAGAAGAGCTTTGAACAAGAGGGAGAAGTACAAAAAACATCGACATATATGACATGGGGTAGAGCCGAATTCAAAGAAAATACATGAAAAAGGAAGAGAAGCCAATGGAAGAACTGATATCAAAGTGAAATGATATGTGGGTGTGAGTGTGTAAAGAAAAAAAAAAGCTTTACCTCAAACACGTTTCGAGGGGTTTGACCACTCTTCATGTTTACACCCTCTAAACCCTTGAAATCCTTTCAAGGAGGTTTATATTTTTTTCCTCCTTTTTTCATTTTCTTCTCAAGAATGATGAGAATCATACGCGTTTCGTTCCGGTACAGTCTTACATTGCTGTAATATTTCTTTTCTGTTATGCTGTTATGCAATGTTTGTTCTTTATCATTACCAAAATTCTCGTTTCCATCCATTATGGGAACCACGAGAACCTTATAATTCTCTCATTTATTTCCTTCTTATATGGCAACAATATTTATTTCCTCTCAATGGTCTTCATTTTTTTTCAGGCTCAAAATGACACACGTGCAGTTTAAATTTTGACTTTCTTATAACAGTTAATATAGTTCCAGAGACCTCTTCAGTCAGGCAAGGACACTTAACTCTTAGAAATAGATGCAATAACATAACTGGACATTATAAGCTAGTTGAGGTGCCAACCGCAAGTACCTTTAAGTTATTGATACTCCTACTTTGATATTCATATTAAAGAGGTCGTTCTAGACGTTTTTTCTTTATATTAATCAGATATGGCCCTATGGAACCTCAAAGTCTTGAAGTTACTAATCCAATATTGACTTTATGTATCTAATAGTGTATTTACTGTGTTTGTTGATTTCACAGGGGCTACAGTATTAGGGAGACATCTATCTTTTTCTTGTTTACACATTGCTTTTAAAAGCTATATAACCCACAGACGGAGAGTTGAATTCAACATCTTCTGGAGCGGACTTCGGCTAACACTAAATTCCCTGAGACGCCATAGAAGGCTGATACTTAAGCCCGATTTCTTAAGCAGTGTAAACCTAGGATACCATATTGTTAGTTAGCTAGACACACTCAAATGGACTTCATAAACGCATCTGACGGGGTTCTATGTATGGCTAGGATCCTACGTGGTATCCTAGCCATACACAGAACCGCGTCAGATGCGTTTATGAAATCCATTTGTGTGTGTCTAGCTAACTAACGTAATAGTATAGAATTCTGCTACTGCTACTACTAC
>JAXCGZ010002829.1:30000-33672 GCA_037179515.1 Halocaridina rubra | reverse complement strand
ATATGTATGTTGCCACCATTGGCAAAATAGTTATGAAAGTTTTCCACTATGTCTTTCAACTCTGTAATATTTTCATAACCTTTTGAGGTAGTCTTTCCATTCGGTATCATGCTTCTTATCACTTTCCATGTTGCCGCTGCATCACATTTAGAAACATTATTTTTTTTTACTTATATTAATGAGGGATATGACGCATTTCTTTTCTACTTTATAACGTTCACGGAGAGTTATATCATATCTATTTATTTTTAGCTCTTTTTGAGTTTGCATTGCCTCTTTGATGTCATTACTTATCCAGAGGGCTGAGGGGCGAGTTATTTTTCTGGTTACAATGGGTGCGCAATTATCTAGGCATTCATGAAAGACTTTTGTAATAATTTCAACTTGCGAATCGGTTTTTATCCGTGCTTAAGATACCGTTAAGTGCACATCTATTGCTGATTCATGCTTCACAAAAGATATCAGGGGAGTAATTTTTTTAGGCATTGAAAGTTCTTGAAGAGAGGTTTCCTTTTGGGCTTGTTTATGTTTAGCATAGTAATACAGAGCTCGTGATCTGCAATTGGGCAGGGAACTACGTCCCAAAAAAGGTAAACTTTCCATTTTTATTTGTTATTATCAGATTTATCAGAGTCCCTAGAATTAGGGGTTATACAGGTCGGTTTTGTCATTATATGTTCTAACCTCACAGTGTTGATCACAATCTTCATTTTGTTATCTGCTGAGAGCAAGGTCATCATTAAAGTCATTAAGTATATATGCGTGTTTGTGACTCTCACAAATATTTCTGAATGTTTCTAGCAGATGACTGAAAGAACTGGAAGGTGCTTTTGGGTGATGGTAAACATTCTCTATAATGAAAGATGGAAGTTTCTGATTACTGCACAGTGATCCATATATCTTCGGTGTCTTCGGTGTTTTTCTAGACTTGTGTTTTATTTCTGATGCACTGAAATAATGTTAAATATAAATACAGATCCCACCCTCTCGGCCATGTAATTATGAAATAAACTCTGGAATATTCACATGCTTATTTTCAGTTGCAGGAAGAAACCAAATGTTACATTCTCACCATGCTTCATCGGGGAGGTGTCCGTAGTCATACTTGTAGTTTGTTCTTGGGTTTGTCCACCGATTTTTTTCGACTGTGTGATACCGGTGGGAATTCAGTCATACTATGTTCTGGGGATAGTTCATGAATCCTGGTGTCTGTACCTGCCGTTGGATGAATAACGCTGACTTGAGTATGTGCCATGGTGTGTGTGCCTAAGTGAGAGTCTCGGGTTGTAAGAGCCATCTCTCCAGGAGAAGTCTCTCATGCATAGACGGCGATATGAGAGGTTTGTATTGGGGTCTCATTCTGCAGTATCCCTATTAGGGGATCTTTTCATAAGCTCTTTGCTGTTTATTCCGGCATGGCTTTAGTGTGGAATATTTTGTAGGTAACCCAGGTTGTGTCCGCTCCCGAAAGTTTCATGTTAGTTTCTTGGTGATCTGCTTCAGAGTTGGATGGTATCATAGGTGGATTTTGTGCAAGGAATACTAAATCTGAAGTCATAATTAAGTCGATGTACCTGAATAAAAAAGAGAAATATATCGAGAAATATAAAACTGAGTTGCTTCATAGTATATGGTCACAGTGGGATTTAAAAACTAGGGTTAGGTTCTTTTTGTAAATAAAGATATCAGTACACGTTTGATTAATTCATACTGAAAAAAAAGATATATTTTTTGTCTCAAACTCAGTGTATTGGGAAAATACAGAAAATATGTTTCATTGTTTTACATAACCAAGCTTATAATAGACATTGAAATAAATGTTATGGCATAAGATTTTTTTAATTTTGTTCGGGCTTTACTTGTAACATGTTGCATCAAATAACGAACCTCAAGAAGTCTTGAAATGAATTTCACGTGTTTGCTTAACTGATTCTGATATTTGATAAACTGCAAAGTCTGTGAGAGAAAAATCCATTCAGCAAATTTACTTATAAAGTTAAATTTCTCAAGGTTTGCCATTTATCTATGACAGCTTCATTCATTTGTTTAAATTACAAGTAGTGCTGATCATGTATTCAGAATGCTAAGTGTTGTTTAAAATTCTGTCTGAAATTGTTGTGGATGTGTCATAGATGAAGAGATTTTGTCTTATTGGGACGTTAAATGCTACAGGCTCTCAAAAAATGTGTTAACTTCATTTACTTTAAACTTTTCCTTCTAATAGTTTTATTTTTGCATTGGCAAGAAGCTTTGTGATTCTCACTACCCTATCCTATTCAGTTTTGTTTTTAATAAAAATCTCAAATATCTTTACCTGAGAGTGGTGATATCATAGTTCACTTATAAATGCACGGATAATCTCATCACTTTCTGAAATTATCGTATTAGGCTATAGGCGTCTGTTAGGAGATCTATAACCTCTTGGAAATTACAACAGGTAAGAAGAATAAGTCTTCCTTCAGTCACTCGCAATTCTATATAGGGTCAGGCGTTAGAATTAGTAAAAATTATATAGTTCTCTAGGCTTGTGACGAGCATCCTTAATTTCAGTGAGAATAATTCGCATTAAGGAATCTGGGTTGTCTTACAACACGCTACCAATATCAAATCAAATCATATCAAAAAGTTTATTTCCAAAAGATACATTGGTTATTCTTCATAACTTACAGTACAAGGTACTGTAAATTACTTACTATATACAAAATAAAAACCGTTGCATTAAGAGATTTATGAAACATAAAAGACATGAAGTAAAAAATGATATATAGAATTTAGTCACAAAGTAACATAAAAGACATGAAGTAAAATACGGTGTATAAAATTGTCACAAAATAACATATCTTGGGTTTGTCCACGGATTTTTTCGACTGTGTGATACCGGTGGGAATTCATAGTCATACTATGTTCTGGGGATAGTTCATGGATCCTGGTGTCTGTACCTGCCGTTGGATGAATATAGCTGACTTGAGTATGTGCCATGGTGTGTGTGCCTAAGTGAGAGTCTCGGGTTGTAAGAGCCATCTCTCATAGGAGGTACTAACCAAATTAATATGTCCTCAGTAAGAACAGGACAATATGATAATATCCTCTTTTTCAAAATGACATATAGTACAAAATATGTAACCTAAATGAGACTCAATTTTTTTTTTAATAAAATATTTGGTTTGTATCTGTAAAGCAAGTAACAACTCTAAATTTAGAATTCTCACAGTACATCCAAATACTCTCTCTCTCTCTCTCTCTCTCTCTCTCTCTCTCTCTCTCTCTCTCTCTCTCTCTCTCTCTCTCTCTCTCTCTCTCTCTCTCTCTCTCTCTCTCTCTCTCTCCATCTATCAGTTTATCTACCTATCTGTCTATCTATATATCGAGCGATCTATATATATATATATATATATATATATATATATATATATATAGATATATATATATATATATATATATTATATATATATATATATATATATATATATATATATATATATATATATATGAATAAGAACAAATTGTTAGCATACAGCATATATATATATATATATATATATATATATATATATATATATATATATATATATATATATATATATATATATATATATATATATATATATATATATATATATATATATATATATATATATATTATATATATATATATATATATATATATATATA
>JAXCGZ010002829.1:10000-17500 GCA_037179515.1 Halocaridina rubra | reverse complement strand
GTCTCTTGAAGTTGTACTCCAGCCACCGAGTAGTCAAGCTTGGGCCTTCTTGCACTTGTACCCATTCTCATTACCTTACATTTTGAAGTATTGAATTTCATTAGCCACTTTTCTGACCACTCATGCAGATTATTTAGATCCTCCTGAAGTTCTCTACCATTGTTCTCGTTTTTTACTTTCTTCACAATCTTTGCATCATCTGCAAACATATTCATGAATGAATTTACAGACTCTGGTAGGTCATTTACATATACAAGGAACAAAAGTGGCCCTAAAACTGAACCCTGTGGAACTCCACTACTAACTCTTCTCCATTCAGACACTGAGTGTCTTACTCTAACCCTCTGTTCCCTTCCTTCTAAGTAAGTTTTTATCCATTCCAAAACATTTCCACCTATTCTAGCCATTGATTGCAGCTTAATTATAAGTCTCCCATGTGGAACAGTGTCAAACGCTTTCTGGAAGTCTAGGAATATGCAATCTGCCCAGCCCTCTCTTTCCTGTAAGATTTGGCTTACCTCATCATAAAATTCTAATAAGTTTGTTACTGTTGATCTACCTTCTCTGAAGCCATGTTGCCTCACTGACAAAAAGTTGAAGGATTCCAAGTGAAGAGAGATATGTTTCCTTAGTAGTTTCTCCATAACTTTGCAAATTATGCTGGTCAAGGAAACTGGTCTATAGTTCAGAGCCGTATCCCTCCTTCCCTTTTTGAAGATAGGTATCACATTTGCTTGTTTCCTAATTGTGATTACCTAATTGTGTTTACGGGAAAGAGCCCAAAGCTCGTATCTTCCCGTCTCCTGATCGGTTCCATTTTAGACTTAGTGATACTTATCATACCTGGCCTTAAAACTATGGATTGAGATAGCATTAACTACCTCCTCGCTTAGCGAATTCCAATTATCAACTACTCTTACACTGAAAAAGTATTTCCTTACATCCTGCGAAGAAGTTTTCTTACGAAGCTTCAAACTGTGACCTCTAGTTCTAGAGCCAGCCATATCAAAATATCGATCCCTATCCACTCTATCATAACCATGAAGGAATTTAAAGACTGTCACCATATCCCCCCTCACTCTTCTAGCTTCGAGTGATGGTAAGTCTAATTCCCTCAGCCTCTCATCATAACTGAGATTGCGTATTTCTGGCACCAGTTTCGTGGCATGTCTTTGAACTTTTTCAAGCTTAGCTATGTGCTTTTTCAAGTGCGGATTCCAAAAGGGGGCTGCATATTCGAGTTTTGGCCTCACATAGGTTACATAAATATTTCTGAACATTTCCTTGTCCATGTGCCTGAAGGCTACCCTTACATTTGATAAGAATGCATATGCTGCCCTTACTATGCCATTTATATGTATTTCTGGAGACAAATCTGCCAGTATGTTTACTCCTAGATCTCTCTCATTTTCTGTCTCTTGAAGTTGTACTCCAGCCACCGAGTAGTCAAGCTTGGGCCTTCTTGCACTTGTACCCATTCTCATTACCTTACATTTTGAAGTATTGAATTTCATTAGCCACTTTTCTGACCACTCATGCAGATTATTTAGATCCTCCTGAAGTTCTCTACCATTGTTCTCGTTTTTTACTTTCTTCACAATCTTTGCATCATCTGCAAACATATTCATGAATGAATTTACAGACTCTGGTAGGTCATTTACATATACAAGGAACAAAAGTGGCCCTAAAACTGAACCCTGTGGAACTCCACTACTAACTCTTCTCCATTCAGACACTGAGTGTCTTACTCTAACCCTCTGTTCCCTTCCTTCTAAGTAAGTTTTTATCCATTCCAAAACATTTCCACCTATTCTAGCCATTGATTGCAGCTTAATTATAAGTCTCCCATGTGGAACAGTGTCAAACGCTTTCTGGAAGTCTAGGAATATGCAATCTGCCCAGCCCTCTCTTTCCTGTAAGATTTGGCTTACCTCATCATAAAATTCTAATAAGTTTGTTACTGTTGATCTACCTTCTCTGAAGCCATGTTGCCTCACTGACAAAAAGTTGAAGGATTCCAAGTGAAGAGAGATATGTTTCCTTAGTAGTTTCTCCATAACTTTGCAAATTATGCTGGTCAAGGAAGCTGGTCTATAGTTCAGAGCTGTATCCCTCCTTCCCTTTTTGAAGATAGGTATCACATTTGCTTGTTTCCTAATTGTGATTACCTAATTGTGTTTACGGGAAAGAGCCCAAAGCTCGTATCTTCCCGTCTCCTGATCGGTTCCATTTTAGACTTAGTGATACTTATCATACCTGGCCTTAAAACTATGGATTGAGATAGCATTAACTACCTCCTCGCTTAGCGAATTCCAATTATCAACTACTCTTACACTGAAAAAGTATTTCCTTACATCCTGCGAAGAAGTTTTCTTACGAAGCTTCAAACTGTGACCTCTAGTTCTAGAGCCAGCCATATCAAAATATCGATCCCTATCCACTCTATCATAACCATGAAGGAATTTAAAGACTGTCACCATATCCCCCCTCACTCTTCTAGCTTCGAGTGATGGTAAGTCTAATTCCCTCAGCCTCTCATCATAACTGAGATTGCGTATTTCTGGCACCAGTTTCGTGGCATGTCTTTGAACTTTTTCAAGCTTAGCTATGTGCTTTTTCAAGTGCGGATTCCAAAAGGGGGCTGCATATTCGAGTTTTGGCCTCACATAGGTTACATAAATATTTCTGAACATTTCCTTGTCCATGTGCCTGAAGGCTACCCTTACATTTGATAAGAATGCATATGCTGCCCTTACTATGCCATTTATATGTATTTCTGGAGACAAATCTGCCAGTATGTTTACTCCTAGATCTCTCTCATTTTCTGTCTCTTGAAGTTGTACTCCAGCCACCGAGTAGTCAAGCTTGGGCCTTCTTGCACTTGTACCCATTCTCATTACCTTACATTTTGAAGAATTGAATTTCATTAGCCACTTTTCTGTCCACTCATGCAGATTATTTAGATCCTCCTGAAGTTCTCTACCATTGTTCTCGTTTTTTACTTTCTTCACAATCTTTGCATCATCTGCAAACATATTCATGAATGAATTTACAGACTCTGGTAGGTCATTTACATATACAAGGAACAAAAGTGGCCCTAAAACTGAACCCTGTGGAACTCCACTACTAACTCTTCTCCATTCAGACACTGAGTGTCTTACTCTAACCCTCTGTTCCCTTCCTTCTAAGTAAGTTTTTATCCATTCCAAAACATTTCCACCTATTCTAGCCATTGATTGCAGCTTAATTATAAGTCTCCCATGTGGAACAGTGTCAAACGCTTTCTGGAAGTCTAGGAATATGCAATCTGCCCTGCCCTCTCTTTCCTGTAAGATTTGGCTTACCTCATCATAAAATTCTAATAAGTTTGTTACTGTTGATCTACCTTCTCTGAAGCCATGTTGCCTCACTGACAAAAAGTTGAAGGATTCCAAGTGAAGAGAGATATGTTTCCTTAGTAGTTTCTCCATAACTTTGCAAATTATGCTGGTCAAGGAAACTGGTCTATAGTTCAGAGCCGTATCCTTCCTTCCCTTTTTGAAGATAGGTATCACATTTGCTTGTTTCCTAATTGTGATTACCTAATTGTGTTTACGGGAAAGAGCCCAAAGCTCGTATCTTCCCGTCTCCTGATCGGTTCCATTTTAGACTTAGTGATACTTATCATACCTGGCCTTAAAACTATGGATTGAGATAGCATTAACTACCTCCTCGCTTAGCGAATTCCAATTATCAACTACTCTTACACTGAAAAAGTATTTCCTTACATCCTGCGAAGAAGTTTTCTTACGAAGCTTCAAATTGTGACCTCTAGTTCTAGAGCCAGCCATATCAAAATATCGATCCCTATCCACTCTATCATAACCATGAAGGAATTTAAAGACTGTCACCATATCCCCCCTCACTCTTCTAGCTTCGAGTGATGGTAAGTCTAATTCCCTCAGCCTCTCATCATAACTGAGATTGCGTATTTCTGGCACCAGTTTCGTGGCATGTCTTTGAACTTTTTCAAGCTTAGCTATGTGCTTTTTCAAGTGCGGATTCCAAAAGGGGGCTGCATATTCGAGTTTTGGCCTCACATAGGTTACATAAATATTTCTGAACATTTCCTTGTCCATGTGCCTGAAGGCTACCCTTACATTTGATAAGAATGCATATGCTGCCCTTACTATGCCATTTATATGTATTTCTGGAGACAAATCTGCCAGTATGTTTACTCCTAGATCTCTCTCATTTTCTGTCTCTTGAAGTTGTACTCCAGCCACCGAGTAGTCAAGCTTGGGCCTTCTTGCACTTGTACCCATTTTCATTACCTTACATTTTGAAGTATTGAATTTCATTAGCCACTTTTCTGACCACTCATGCAGATTATTTAGATCCTCCTGAAGTTCTCTACCATTGTTCTCGTTTTTTACTTTCTTCACAATCTTTGCATCATCTGCAAACATATTCATGAATGAATTTACAGACTCTGGTAGGTCATTTACATATACAAGGAACAAAAGTGGCCCTAAAACTGAACCCTGTGGAACTCCACTACTAACTCTTCTCCATTCAGACACTGAGTGTCTTACTCTAACCCTCTGTTCCCTTCCTTCTAAGTAAGTTTTTATCCATTCCAAAACATTTCCACCTATTCTAGCCATTGATTGCAGCTTAATTATAAGTCTCCCATGTGGAACAGTGTCAAACGCTTTCTGGAAGTCTAGGAATATGCAATCTGCCCAGCCCTCTCTTTCCTGTAAGATTTGGCTTACCTCATCATAAAATTCTAATAAGTTTGTTACTGTTGATCTACCTTCTCTGAAGCCATGTTGCCTCACTGACAAAAAGTTGAAGGATTCCAAGTGAAGAGAGATATGTTTCCTTAGTAGTTTCTCCATAACTTTGCAAATTATGCTGGTCAAGGAAACTGGTCTATAGTTCAGAGCCGTATCCCTCCTTCCCTTTTTGAAGATAGGTATCACATTTGCTTGTTTCCTAATTGTGATTACCTAATTGTGTTTACGGGAAAGAGCCCAAAGCTCGTATCTTCCCGTCTCCTGATCGGTTCCATTTTAGACTTAGTAATACTTATCATACCTGGCCTTAAAACTATGGATTGAGATAGCATTAACTACCTCCTCGCTTAGCGAATTCCAATTATCAACTACTCTTACACTGAAAAAGTATTTCCTTACATCCTGCGAAGAAGTTTTCTTACGAAGCTTCAAACTGTGACCTCTAGTTCTAGAGCCAGCCATATCAAAATATCGATCCCTATCCACTCTATCATAACCATGAAGGAATTTAAAGACTGTCACCATATCCCCCCTCACTCTTCTAGCTTCGAGTGATGGTAAGTCTAATTCCCTCAGCCTCTCATCATAACTGAGATTGCGTATTTCTGGCACCAGTTTCGTGGCATGTCTTTGAACTTTTTCAAGCTTAGCTATGTGCTTTTTCAAGTGCGGATTCCAAAAGGGGGCTGCATATTCGAGTTTTGGCCTCACATAGGTTACATAAATATTTCTGAACATTTCCTTGTCCATGTGCCTGAAGGCTACCCTTACATTTGATAAGAATGCATATGCTGCCCTTACTATGCCATTTATATGTATTTCTGGAGACAAATCTGCCAGTATGTTTACTCCTAGATCTCTCTCATTTTCTGTCTCTTGAAGTTGTACTCCAGCCACCGAGTAGTCAAGCTTGGGCCTTCTTGCACTTGTACCCATTCTCATTACCTTACATTTTGAATTATTGAATTTCATTAGCCACTTTTCTGACCACTCATGCAGATTATTTAGATCCTCCTGAAGTTCTCTACCATTGTTCTCGTTTTTTACTTTCTTCACAATCTTTGCATCATCTGCAAACATATTCATGAATGAATTTACAGACTCTGGTAGGTCATTTACATATACAAGTAACAAAAGTGGCCCTAAAACTGAACCCTGTGGAACTCCACTACTAACTCTTCTCCATTCAGACACAGAGTGTCTTACTCTAACCCTCTGTTCCCTTCCTTCTAAGTAAGTTTTTATCCATTCCAAAACATTTCCACCTATTCTAGCCATTGATTGCAGCTTAATTATAAGTCTCCCATGTGGAACAGTGTCAAACGCTTTCTGGAAGTCTAGGAATATGCAATCTGCCCAGCCCTCTCTTTCCTGTAAGATTTGGCTTACCTCATCATAAAATTCTAATAAGTTTGTTACTGTTGATCTACCTTCTCTGAAGCCATGTTGCCTCACTGACAAAAAGTTGAAGGATTCCAAGTGAAGAGAGATATGTTTCCTTAGTAGTTTCTCCATAACTTTGCAAATTATGCTGGTCAAGGAAACTGGTCTATAGTTCAGAGCCGTATCCCTCCTTCCCTTTTTGAAGATAGGTATCACATTTGCTTGTTTCCTAATTGTGATTACCTAATTGTGTTAACGGGAAAGAGCCCAAAGCTCGTATCTTCCCGTCTCCTGATCGGTTCCATTTTAGACTTAGTGATACTTATCATACCTGGCCTTAAAACTTTGGATTGAGATAGCATTAACTACCTCCTCGCTTAGCGAATTCCAATTATCAACTACTCTTACACTGAAAAAGTATTTCCTTACATCCTGCGAAGAAGTTTTCTTACGAAGCTTCAAACTGTGACCTCTAGTTCTAGAGCCAGCCATATCAAAATATCGATCCCTATCCACTCTATCATAACCATGAAGGAATTTAAAGACTGTCACCATATCCCCCCTCACTCTTCTAGCTTCGAGTGATGGTAAGTCTAATTCCCTCAGCCTCTCATCATAACTGAGATTGCGTATTTCTGGCACCAGTTTCGTGGCATGTCTTTGAACTTTTTCAAGCTTAGCTATGTGCTTTTTCAAGTGCGGGTTCCAAAAGGGGGCTGCATATTCGAGTTTTGGCCTCACATAGGTTACATAAATATTTCTGAACATTTCCTTGTCCATGTGCCTGAAGGCTACCCTTACATTTGATAAGAATGCATATGCTGCCCTTACTATGCCATTTATATGTATTTCTGGAGACAAATCTGCCAGTATGTTTACTCCTAGATCTCTCTCATTTTCTGTCTCTTGAAGTTGTACTCCAGCCACCGAGTAGTCAAGCTTGGGCCTTCTTGCACTTGTACCCATTCTCATTACCTTACATTTTGAAGTATTGAATTTCATTAGCCACTTTTCTGACCACTCATGCAGATTATTTAGATCCTCCTGAAGTTCTCTACCATTGTTCTCGTTTTTTACTTTCTTCACAATCTTTGCATCATCTGCAAACATATTCATGAATGAATTTACAGACTCTGGTAGGTCATTTACATATACAAGGAACAAAAGTGGCCCTAAAACTGAACCCTGTGGAACTCCACTACTAACTCTTCTCCATTCAGACACTGAGTGTCTTACTCTAACCCTCTGTTCCCTTCCTTCTAAGTAAGTTTTTATCCATTCCAAAACATTTCCACCTATTCTAGCCATTGATTGCAGCTTAATTATAAGTCTCCCA
>JAXCGZ010002829.1:0-5000 GCA_037179515.1 Halocaridina rubra | reverse complement strand
TAAATGATCCAATATTATCAACTGTGCTATATTTATTGTTCATAAACAATAATTTTTGTTTAATTAATACTTTCGTCATTATTAATTGTTAGCACCATTATTATTATTATTATCATTATTATTATTATTATTATTATTATTATTATTATTATTATTATTATTATTATTATTATTATTATTATTATTATTATTATTATTATTATTATTATTATTATTTTTATTATTTTTATTATCATTATTATTGTTAACATTATTATTATTATTATTATTATTATTATTATTATTATTATTATTATTATTATTATTATTATTATTATTATTATCATTATTATTATTGTTATTATTATTATTGTTATTATTATTATTATTATTATTATTATTATTATTATTATTATTATTATTATTATTATTATTATTATTATTATTATTATTATTATCATCATTATTATTATTATTATTATTATTGTCGCATGACTGAAGTCTCGCTGAAGTCACATGAAAGCCTGCTGAAGCCAGGATCTGAAACTTGTAACAATTCTTGAGGAGTAATGGTCGAGGGCACAGATGTTTTATTGCATACCCTCCCTTTTATTGGGTTTTGGGTCCAGGCCATGTTTTCCCTTGGTGCCACCAAGATTTATGGCTGGACACATGGAACTAATATCCGTCGCCAAGTAAACCAAGGGGCCTAAAAGATAAGGGACCCTCAGTCCTCGAAAACACCACAAAAAGTTGTAAACATTTGACCCATATGAATGTGCATACCCTGGAGAGAGATGCCCCAATAGCCACAGGCGATTTAGAACTTCTTCTGTTCAATAGGCCTGCTGAAACAGCCCCTCCCCATGTTTTCCCTTGGTGCCACCAAGATTTATGGCTGGACACATGGAACTAATATCCGTCGCCAAGTAAACCAAGGGGCCTAAAAGATAAGGGACCCTCAGTCCTCGAAAACACCACAAAAAGTTGTAAACATTTGACCCATATGAATGTGCATACCCTGGAGAGAGATGCCCCAATAGCCACAGGCGATTTAGAACTTCTTCTGTTCAATAGGCCTGCTGAAACAGCCCCTCCCCAAAGAGGAGGGACTCCTCTTTGAACCTGAAGTCTATTGGCAGAACTGGACTACATGACACGCCCTGCCCATTGGGTATTTCAAGAATCCCCGAGGCAGACAGAGAGCTCAGTCAGTACTTTCCCATGGGAACAAACAGATCATAGAGGCGGGTGGGGGCGAGGCGCGATATGTTGAACTCTAAAATAAATTAAGATAAAGGAACCACCGCTTGTCCATTCTTACCTTGCACCCTTCTGGTATTAATAATAATGTAGTGATAAGTTCATACGACATCTGGTGGCAGCGCGGTACGATCCCACGCCGGAATACGTACGAAGAGACAATCTCAGACAAATCCCGTGCAAAGAAAAAATAGAATGGCAAACGCAGAGATCCAATATCTCCCACTACAGGAAATGAGTGACAAGGACAAACACCAGAGAATTCTCGAACTGGAGGAGCACATGCTTTGCCTACAAACCCCTGCCGACGCCGCTCCATCGAGAAGGAACTTGGTCAACGCCGACAGAGAAACCGACGCCTCAAACATCGACGAACAGCCTGCCGCTCCGAGTCCCATGGTGACACAGGAACGCAGCAGGCCATGCCCCCACCCCGTGCCCTGGTTGTAAAGGCACCTCGAGTCAAAGATTCACCCTTATACTTT
This sequence comes from Halocaridina rubra, assembly GCA_037179515.1. Classification (NCBI taxonomy): domain Eukaryota; kingdom Metazoa; phylum Arthropoda; class Malacostraca; order Decapoda; family Atyidae; genus Halocaridina; species Halocaridina rubra. The sequence continues at coordinate 3,273 of JAXCGZ010002829.1, read as the reverse complement.
AACGGTGCAAATGTAAAAGGCCTCAAATGTCTGTCCATATTTCCCGCTGCCGAATTCCTGAAACACTTGGGTCTGCGGATGAGAAGTGACGAGTGGTCTAACAGAGAATAATATGAAACTTTTAAGGAACTATTCCTAAGATATTTCATAGTGAGTCGAAGTGTGACCGGGGCATTGAGTGAAAAAGTCCCTTGCCAAAAGTACATGTCGCCGGATCCAGCCAAGAAGACGGTGATTCATCGATTCTACGCGAGAGATGGAGAAGCTGGGTGAACCCCATGCGCCAAGAAGGAAGAAGAACCCCCTCCTCCATTGCCTTCTGCCATGATGTTGTTCAGGACCACCTCCTCAAAATAGCTAAGTACTTGTGATCTGTATTCAGTGAGTAATGGGACAATTATTAAAAGAAATTGAGGTCGGCGGGCACCGCCATTTTATCTTGTAGTTATGCTTTGACTCCGCCAACCTGCCTTTGAGGGGTGTGGCTCCTAATAAGTTAATAAAAGTAGAATTTCTGTACCCATTACTAACATGGATAATTTGTACTAATAGCTATAAGCAGTAATAAACTCCATTTTTGTTGTAATTTGAATAATATAACAAGTAATTGCGTTTGAAGTATGTTCCATTTATTTTTATTATTGCCTAAGTTAATTGTTAAACAGGCGAATGTATTGATTTTAATTGGAAAAAATTAATGTACATGAAATCATTATTATATTAATTCCTTAAAGTGAAGACTAACAGAGTCTACAAATAGAATATAAGTAGTAGAAATTTTATATACTCCAAAATGCACGTAAGAATTATAGTGAGAAACGTACTTGAATCTACTTTTAAGGTTTTTCTTTTATCACGTGTGATTTCCATGAAAGGAATGTGAGAGAATCTCTGCACCTGTTTTCAAGGTTGTTTTTTTATTTTTTCGCGGTGTAATATTTTGGCGAAAGAAAGACATAAATGACAGATCGTTCTTTTAATGTTGTTATTATGGGAAATTGATATTACGATACGTGTGTGGCATTTCTTTTTGAAGAATAAGAAATTTTGTGATATTATTTAGATATGAGTTTTTTTAATTTTGCGCTATGCAGGCGAAAATGAAAGTAAACTTGAGTGAATTCGTGTTGTGCTGGAATAGGGGGGTTTTCAGTGTCACCCTAACGTAGCTTCAAGGGAGTAGATAGGGACTTAGGACTGGTGAGGCAGTCATGTGACCACGCGGCCCGACCGAGATTTCACGCACACACTCCTTCAGAGTGATGGGGAAGGGATGGGGATTTTATAGAGAGAATGGGGATGATTGTCTCGAAAGTGTCAAGTGATTGTGAGAGAGAATGGGTATGCCTGACTGGGGGTATAATGGGGGGTTGCTCTAGGCGGTGAAATCGCGGGAAAGACAGTTGAGACGCATGGTGGGGGAGGAGTTTGCGAGTATCATTCCCCTGCTCCGCCGGGTCCTTCTGCAGGCCATATCAGCGTATTTTTATGGGAGGTGATGTAGCTGTTGCGATATCTATTGAGGGATATTTTTGAGAAAGTGATTCTCCATCTGACCAGATATGGTTGAGATGCCAAGTTTGCTTTGTTTTTGTTTTGTCCCCTACTCCGCCAATGAGATTATTATTCTATTTCCGAGGATTCCAAGATAGATATTACGTGATAAAGGACGTGAATCTATGAATGATTCTTTATTTTTTTTTTGCTAGCTACAGTATATACATTATTTGTCCAAAGGGATATGTTAGATTGATAAAATAAAACTTTGAAGGTTTTAGCCATGATAATGTTTATCAAAATTATTTCAGCTTGGTCGTAAAGAAAGAGTGTGAGCTGACACGAAATGACAACAAGAATGTTATACAGCCATTTCCCGTATTTGAGAAAGCAGAAGTTGATCCAGAAGCCGAAGGAACAGGGGAGAAAACAGCGCCCACATGCACACCTCCCCTCAAAAGCTAGTCAGCCGCAGCCCTGAAGGCAAACCTCGGGCAGTATAAGAGCAGGAAAAAATAAAGTAATAAAAGGGAGGGTAATAATAAAAGTACCCAACCGTGTGTAGGTATGAGCAAACAGACAGAACAGTTATATGTCGAACTTCCCCCGTTTCCAGAGGTAATTCTGTTGTATAGAAATTCAAATAGGTCAAATTCGAGATAGTAGAAGAATATATATGTTTTCTGTTTTAATTGTTCCTGTACAACTCCTTACGAGATTATGAAAATTAAGCAAAATGCATTCTTTGATGTTGCAAATGAAATATGATTTTTGTTTTTATTATTACATACACAGAGACAAACTTTTTATATTTTTTCAGAGTCCCGTTTTTGCTTTATAGTTCTTTTTGTATTGAAGAAATCTTTAAAATCGTAATCCCTATGACATTATAATTAAAGAATTTGTAAAAGATTATCTAGAGATAATTATTGCTAATCACTATCATTGTCAGAAATTTATAATTACATTAAGATAATTGAGATTCTCAGAGATTATATGTTGAGTTTGAAATTTAATAAATTAATAATATTTAATTCTTTTTAAGTTGTCTGTTAAGAAAAAGATATTTGTACTTTTGTTAATAGTAGTAGAGATATTGTCACATATGATTGTAATAGTTTGCGTCAATATCATCAGGGGTATGTTGCCTTATAAAGAGAGTGTGCTTCGACTCAACCCTCTGATTTATAGCAAGGAAAAAATAGTCATACTAGACAAGGATGTGTATGCTTTCAGTAAAGGCCTATGCAATATTAAACAGAAAGGAATGGATTTATGCTTCAGTGCTTCTGCAGTTGTAGACTAAGTTATTATTATTATTATTTTTTTTTTTTTAGATATTAGAAAATTATTGCAGTTGCGCTCTATCCCTTTGTATAGTAGGGCAGGAAGTTAAGTCATAAAGAATGGCCCTACAAGCGAAAAAATATAGATTTTTCTTTGAAGGAAAATATATTATCTCTCTTCTCTCTCTCTCTCTCTCTCTCTCTCTCTCTCTCTCTCTCTCTCTCTCTCTCTCTCTCTCTCTCTCTCTCTCCTCTCTCTCTCCTCTCTCTCTCTCTCTCTCTCTCTCCCTCCTGTCTTTCCCTCTTCTCTGAGACTGACATGTGCTCCTCCCGATGCTAAGAGAATGTTGCCGTCATAAGAAGAACATAAGAACATAAGAATAGAGGACACTGCAACATGCCTACTGGCACACACGAGGCAGCTCCATTTTTGAATTGTATTTTCAGCATGTCTAACCTATTCTATTCTACTCTACTTATTTATTCTATT
>JAXCGZ010002828.1:0-25000 GCA_037179515.1 Halocaridina rubra | reverse complement strand
ATATATGTTTTTCTACCTTTGACATTTATAACTTTCAAATCTTTTATAGCAACATATCTCCAATATCAGTCTGCATTCAGTTACTGGTTTAATTTGTATATATGCAGATGATATAAAATAATTTATTTGTTTTGAAGTGTGAATATTATCTCATTTGCCTATGTCCATTTGAATTATTATTTAATTCTTATTTTTACTTGGATATATTTAAGTTTAGTCTTTACAGACTACTTCAGGTTATTAATCTACTTATTTACCATCTAGAGCTAGCAGAAAATGTACTGAGATTGAAGAGTGTAATTACTTTTACATATTGTCCGGACAAATTGTAATGGATAATATATATTTTTCCAGACTTTGTACTCAAGAGTAGCAAGGGTGTGCCGTCATGACAAAGGTGGACCTCACAAGTTTCGCAATCAATGGACTTCTTACCTCAAGTCAAGACTAAATTGCTCTGTCTCAGGAGACTTTCCCTTCTATTTCAATGAAATCCGTAAGTGATTTTTGGATGATTATTCTTGTACACCATTGGGGACCACTAGAGTAGTAATTAGTACTGTAGTTAGAATACTCGACTCGAGAGGTGACATACCTGCATTCGAGCCCTTTGTGGAGGATTAGGAAGGGCATCTAGCCTTTAATTATCCGCTCCAATCTCTCTGTCTCCACCCTCATAATGGGGATTAGCATAGAGACATAAAACATAGGTTGTACTTCTTGTATGTTGTTGATACTGTGGATATGTTATATATTGATAATCTGGTTTTGAAAGTTTTTTTCATAATGAAAAAAATCCTCACCTCTAATTCCCCTCATGTCGTAAAAAGTAACCAAAGGGGATAGGGGATCTGGATGATCGCAGTCTCATCTTCTCTTGCCACTAAATAGTTGATGGTAGAGGAGAGGACATGCATACATGCAAGGAGTGATAAAGCCTAACTGCTTGGAGGATTTTTGTTACAGTAGTGGCTACCTTGCTGGGAGCTACAGTTCAACCTTAATCCCCCAACTCCAACATGCCTGTATCTACCCCCATTTGCCTGGGGACTACTGGTGACACATAAAACACTGCATTATAGTGGTTAAGCAGTTGGCATCAATCAGATGTTATCCTATATTTGAACAAATATATTTTTGACACCCATCCAAATTTAATATGTTTTTTGTTTTTAAAGTCAATCTAATTTTTCATCGTAAATATTTTCAGAAGCCACAACAGAGCCCGTTGAAGGACGTTATGGTGGCCATGCTACTACGCTTTTGTACGGGGTCTTTACTACTCCTGAGAATTCCATTCCTGGTTCTGCTGTATGTGCTTTTACATTCCAAGACATCATGGATACTTTTGAAGGACCATTCAAGGGTCAAGCTTCAGTAAATGCAAACTGGCTCCCTGTTCAAGGGACATCTGTAAGTTTATTTTCCTCCCTCTGTAAAATATATAAAATTGTTTCACTATATTAGTTTTCAGGAAGATGTTGTCTTTAACTGTGCTAAAATACTGTACCTTAATAATGCTTTTGAAGAAAAATCTTTTTTCCTTAACTTTGATATTTTTAGAATTATTCTATTGATTTTTAACATCTCATCATACTATTTTAGTGATTTTTTAAGTACAGTTATAGATTTTTTAGGCGTTTATTTTACTTATCGATGCTATAATCATTGGCATTTGCGTGTTCATTGTCTTCTAATTTGATTGACAGTGATTAGAATCCTAATAAATGATTTGTAATTAAAAATAAAAAATGCTCAATTCTTCCTTTTGAAGAAAATCAGAGGAATATCTAGCTCATTTCTGCTAGTCTGCATATTATGTTTTGTAATCTGAATGCTTCGTTAAACATAAAAGAAAGTCCTTGTTAAAATTTAATGATATTTGTGTGCTCAGGAGCTTTTGCTTTCCAATTTTAAAGAGTATATAATTTGTAATTATGTTGCTTAAGAATAATTAAATGTAGAGTTTCATTAGGGTTGTGTGCTGTCATCATGATTGTTCAGTATGTTTATGGATGGACTGCTAAGGAAAGTAAATGCAAGAGTGTTTGTCAGGTGTGGAATTAATGTGTAAGAATGGAAGGATTTGAAATATGAATTAGTTGCTATTTGTGGATACCACTGTGTTAGTGGCTGGATATAGAGAGAAACTGAATCAGTATGTGTCTGAGGTTATAAGGATGTGTGAGAGAAAGAAGTTATGAGTGAATGTGGGTAAAAGTAGAGTTATGAGATGTACAAATAATGTTTGAGTGGCTGGTTGAAGAGTGAATGGTGAGATTCTAGAGGAAATGGAGAGATTTAAATATCTGGGATCGCATGTAGCAGCGGATGGAGTAGATGCAGAGATGAGCTACAATCAAAGTACGTGAACAAATGTCTGTTTGAAGTGAAAGTGTGATGGGAAATGGGTATTTAGGAATAAATGCAATGAAGCTGTCTAAAGGAGTAATTGTGCTATGGCATCGTACTGATCAAATACTTTTAAGAGAGGATGGAAGAAATAGATTAAATGTGATGATAAGGAGTTATGTGATAATTATAATTATGTATCAAAAATAGTAAGAGTTGGAAATATGAATGCTAGCCAGATTGTGGTTGTTGAAAAAAAGTTGATTTATAACTTAAACCAAGGAAGGTTTTGTTTTTTGGGGCATATAGTTAGACTAAATGAGGACTAGCCACCTTAAAGTGTAGGGAAAGCAGAAGTAAGTAGAGTATGGCTGAGATGAAGACCAAGACTGACATAGATGGATGGATAACGATGCCTAAAGGTTTTTCTTGCACTTACTCAGTGTTGAAGACTGAGACGGGTGGGTGCTGGAGCAGTCTCTGTAAGATGAAGCAATGGCAGCACCTTAGTCCTTGAACTGTGCCCTGCTTACACAGCTTGTGATGCAAGCAGTGTTGTTCTGAGAGGGGGGGGTATAGTGAGAGTTAAGACAAGTGGGTCTTGTCATGAATGTGTGTACTCTGATGCAGCCGCCCCCCTGAAAAGGGGGATTATGGGCTCTATAATCGTTATGTTGTTATTTTGTTTAAAAGGACTGTATTTTGAGAGGTAAATATAAAGAAGAAAACCACAGTTTTGTCCTTAAAACTGGACTGGATGATTTCCTAATATATGCAATTGTTAGCATTTACCAAGTTATGTAATTTGATACTCTATATCATGAGTTAATCTTGTTTGTTATTAATTTGCTGTGGGTTGCTTATAGATAACATTCGGTATCAGAGTATAGGAATAGAATGGCATTGCTAATATATATACAGTATTTTATTGCATACATTCTTGAATGTTTAAATCTACTATGCCTGTTTTGGTAGTCCATATGGGATATTGCATGATGCGTATTCTAATGTCCCTGTAAGAATGGTTTACATAATTGTCAGTGCATTACATTTTCTTCGGAGCTTTTATCTGTTATTTTGAATTTTTAATGTTTAGGTTCCAGAACCTCGACCTGGCCAGTGCGTTAAGGATTCTAGCACATTGCCTGATGTCACTCTCAATTTTATCAAATCCCATTCTTTGATGGATGAAGCTGTGCCTGCTTTCTTTGGAAGACCAATTCTTATCAGTACAAGCTTCCAGTAAGTCTTCTAACTTCAAGTCTCCTTGCCCATATTATATACTCATATTCTTACTTTTGCAGTTAAAATAGGTTAGTTCATAAAAGAGTTTTTGAAATATAAAACAAATGTATATGTCATATTTTGCTTAGTGGTTTAAATATGAAGATATGATTCAGTTAGTTAAAACATCTATTAAGGTGTAACAAACTTAGTATGATTCGAGTATTGTATGTTGTCTTATTTTTCGTCTAATGACAAGTTGTTTTTTTCAGCTATAGTGGCAGATTCACATCCATAGCTGTTGATTCCCAGGTTCGGACTCCAGATGGTAAAGCCTACGATGTCCTCTTTATAGGCACTGGTATGTCTTAAGGTCCCTTGAATTGTTATCGACACTGTAGTAGACATAATGATTTGATTAAAGCAAATATGCACTCTTGGTATGGCAAGAGGTAACATCCAGCATGAATACCTCCTCCATGTTTCCCTGCTTATTGCAAAAGTCGACTAAATAAGGCTGTGAGGGGACTGGGAATCCCCTGCTTTGTATTTTTATCCCACAAGGAGTCAAGTTTTTGCTTTAACTCAGCCACCCCCTTCATAAAGGGGATTATGGCTCTTATTTATAGCTAGATGAAATACACCTTTCAGTCATTTAAGTGAGTACTGATAATGCCCCGTTACAATGAATTGTCACAGGGCATTTACAGTACTCACATCATACGTATTTACAATGAACTGTAAATATATATGATGCAGAATCAGAAACATCCTTTTAGAGCATAGTAAGTCCTGGCCTTACATTTTAACTTGGTATCTTTAATTAGTATAATCCATTTTTTTATATATTTATTTTGTTTACATTTTGCCTCTTTAATATTTGCTGTATGAATTCTATGAAGAAAAACATTTTACTCTACTTTTTTTTATAAGTATCACTCACTGTTTTCGTAGTTGACATTTGTCATCCTACTTATTCCACCCTTACGCCATTGCTTTTGAAAATGCTTCTCTGTGATTCTTTCAGCCCTCACATTACCCAGAAGCTCCTGTCTGTGCCCCCTGGTACTTTTTATCATACTTTATGCACATATAATGTGTCTGGTTTTATTTAATGTTTTAATCACTTACAATTGTTAGCTCTCATTACTAATTACTGTTGAGTAGTTCTCAAAGATTCTGTCTCTGCCCATCACAAGGGTACTCTTGTACCATATTCACAGTATTGTGTGTATTTTTTAAGGTCTTAGTTACTTCAGGTTTTATCTGCCATTATTGATTACAGTCGAGAGGTTCTCAAACTTTGTGTTACATCACAAACTCTTCGCTGTGTTCTCTCAGAGGCCATTAATATATTCTCACTATCACACGTTATTAGTCTTAAATATAATTCTTTCCACCTTCTCTCTCAGTATTTTATAGAATAAATTCTTAAACAAGCAAAGTCTCTTTTTCCCATTTAACTTCTATAACCTCCTCTTTGCTTAAAGCTTGCTTGCTCTGGTCCATATCTTAGTAATATAATCCTTTTAAATATTACACTGCCCTTGTTGATAATATTTGTTGTTGTGTAAATTATGGGGATGGACACAGACAGGTTTGAGCTGGGGAATGAATCCTGGATGCCCTTCTTAAATCCTTGCAATGGGTTCGATCGCAGATCTGTCACATCCTTAGTTGAGTATTCTAACTACTACACTACAGCAGTCCCCAGCCTTGGTGATAAAATACTTCCTCAAATAGCAGTTATTACTCCTTTTGTTAATTCTATAAATTACACTGATTTTTTTATCACTAGTTTAAAGCTTGATCGATCAACTTATTAACTAATTCCATAGAGGGTTGCCACAGTTTCCCCCACTACCCTGCTTGGGTGATCCACAGGGTAAGTGGTAAAGTTCTTCTGCTATGAGGCATAATAAAATAGAACATTCAACATTTCATTTACAGATGATGGGAAAGTTATAAAAGCTGTCAACACCAAGTCTGCTGACTCTTATCAAGAGGTTGAACCATTTATCATTGAGGAGATCACAGTGTTCCCTCCTCATGTAGTCATTACATCCCTACAAGTGATTAAACCCAGAGGAAAGCAGTCACGTCTACTCGTCAGCTCTCGGTCGATGATTCACTCCATACCTTTGAATCGGTGTTATACTGAAAAAATTACTACATGCAGGTTAGTTGACAAGATATCTGGAATTAAATGTCATTTTTGCACGAATCTTGGAAATTTTACATTTAAGACTGTGATAAGTAGGCTGTATAAAAGATAAATTGACAGTGCAAGAACTTCTGGATGTTAGGCATAATATATAAAACCTAGGCTGATGTGATATCGGTGATTAAGGTCAAGCGCAGAGTATACCAGGAAAACCTGAGGCCTGGAACTGAAATTTAAATTTTTGTGGCCTGATGTTGTTAACTATACAGAAGAGAGAGGAAAGTAAGTTTTAAACATTAATAAATGTGAAGGTGTTTTATTTTATTCATGACTATAGCCATTCAGCTCTCCTCACTGAGAGATGGAAGTCTCTATGGATAAATATCTGAATGTCAATATTGAGTTTTTAGATAAATATATTGTTTGTTTCCTTTTCTCGTATTTGTTTATGTATCCTATTAAACACAAGTAGAGCAGCCATTCAATTAAAGATACAGAGAAAAATAAGTATTTTCTTGAACGTAAGCAGTGGCTGCTTGAAATTGAAATGAAAGATAATATCACAGTCCATGCATAATCATTTAAGAACAAGGCTTTAACAAACATATAATCCTGGTTATGCCATGTGGTATTTGCCATGTCTCAATCAGTAGAAGAAATAACTGAGAGAAGCAACTTGTAAAAACAGACAGCTTTTTACGATTTATATTAATACAAATAGATATACCCATGTTGAATGTGACTTGTGTTTATGGACACTTCTGATTTTAAAAGATTAATAAACTCTCGCTCTGACAATTATTTTAATTTTACAGTGAATGCGTAGCTCTTCAAGATCCCTACTGTGCATGGGACAAACTAAGCCATCGTTGTCGTATGGTTGGTATGGGCAAAGAAATGATCCAGAATATTAGTGATGGGATCCACAGTGATTGTGGAAAACCAGTGAAGAAGCCCAAGCCACCAGAGCATTCTGCTTCTGTTAAAGGCGACAGCATGGGTGGCACACCACCTCCAGTTCACGATTCATCAGATGGTAAGTAGATATGATTACTCGCTTATTTTCTTTTAGAAATTTTACTTATGACATGCTTGTACCATTTTGTGTCACAATTAGTTTCCATTCGAATGGGGGTGAACGCAGATATGGAGCCGGAAAAGAAGGCTGGATGGCCTTCCTAATGGCCCACTGTGGGATTAGGCAGTATTAATCACCTACCGAGTCATGCATTCTACCACTGCATCTTAAGTTCTCTGAACTTTTTGCCAGTGTTTCAAAGGTGTCACAAAATGCATCATTTCGTGAATATATATGTATCTCCAAGGAGCTCCTGAGCAATATTCACTATTGTGCTTCTTAACAGATGAAGAAAACTCCTTTGCTTTAATCCCAGCTATCTATATATTTTATATTTGGCTTTACCAAGGGTTTTGGACATTGGGTGTGCCTGTTACAGAATGATGGCTTCTGGTAAAATTAAAGAACTTTGATGTTGATACTGTACACTACAGGGCTACTTAACCCTATCATATTTAGATGTACTGATAAGCTGAAAAGGTACCCTAAGGCGGTCATGACAGTTTTATAGGCTACATGACCTGAAATGGAAAGAGTACCTTTATAAATTGTATCACATGAAATACAAAAAAATCCCTCAAGCCCTCAACCTGTGATTGCATTAGATGGTATTAAGTGGAATACAAATTCGCATACATATTTTAGGACACGAGAAATTTAATCTTATGTGTCACCTCGCACACAGCTTTATATGCCAGCCAATGCATCCCACTATAGTCCACTGTAGGTCACGATTTTATTTCCATTCAAATAAAATATTCAGATTTGTTGGTTAATGAAACATTTTTTGTATCCATACTAGGGTGCTCACTGTGACCCGAAAATTGGCATATTGCCCATCTCTATTTGTCACTGGAGATAGCATGATAGCAGTAATAATATATTGCAACTAAGTAATTTAAGCCTCATGGAAAGGCCTCACTGTCATTTATGTTTCTCTTCATTTCTTAGAATTTTATTTTTTTTACTCTATTCCTCATTTCAAATTACAAGATCTTTATAAAGGAAGCACTCTTATCACTATTAAGGATCAATATTTTTTCCCCAGATAATAAACTTCCAAGTAGCCAGAGCATACCTTTACACTTCACAGCAGAGACTCTAGCCATAGCTGTTGCTTCAGCTACAATTGGTGCCCTAATTCTCGGTTTCATCACGGGGTTCTTCTGTGGAAAAAAGTGCAATAAGGATGAAGACAATCAGTTGTATGCTGACACCGATTATGAGTATTTTGATCAGAGACAAAATGCCAACAGGTGAGAGAATATAAGGTTTTTTGAGGGTTGTATTCATTATTTTATTTTGCCTCTTTGACAGGTGATAGATAATAGAAACAATTTTTAGATACTTTGGGATACGACTTTATGGACAGACGATTGCTGTTTCTTATAAACAGAATTTTTTGTTCATAAACTTCATAGTGGGTTGGTATTGGGTAATAGTGTTATGATTTGATTGAAAAGGGCCTTGGCCTTTTTCGATTGTATTAATTCAAAGGATGATTGCCTTGCATATTTAGTTCTTGTTTGAATAATAATAATTATAATTGTAATAATAATAATAATAATAATAATAATAATAATAATAATAATAATAATAATATTAGTAGTAGTAATAATAGGTTAATAAAGGAGCTTCATGGATACTGGTGTAGGATAAATTTGTAATGACACATGACACTGTCCATATGTGCAAAATTTTCCTGGTGCTTGATCTGCTCTATTTTATGTGAAAATTGACATAATTATTAATGTTTTTCTCCAGCTACATGCAGCCCAAATATATAATAAATTTGCTGTATTCCCAGATATTGCATAGAGGAGTGAGATTTTTATCATTAGGTAGTATACTTTGAGAAAGTCTAGATAAAAATATTGAATAACTAGAGAAATTTTGCGAGTGTTGCAGTCTCCCTTTTTTTCAGTATATTAAGCTTATTAATTGTGCAATTCTTTTTAAATTATAATATGGGCTGATATTTTTAGCTTGAATATTAGTGAAGAAACCCTCCCTCATTCATAACTATAGGAGTAGGTATATAGTAGTGTGTACTGCTTTGACCTTTAATTTCCCTCCGACAATGCTGTGGAAAAGCTTGAGATTTTCCATAGTTTCCCTGGTAATATCTCCCTTATAACTTAGTTTCCTTCATGTGTACGTACATATATGTTAATTTATTTTTTTTTAATGCATATCTTTTCAAATTTCAAAACACAGCATATAATCTTGAAATTTTTTTAGAAAATATATAAGTATATATAACCAGTTCAAAGTCATCTTGGGAATTGAACTCCTATTATTTAACCACAGTAGCATTAATTTTGATTTTTTTCAAGATTAATGGTATTAGCTATAGATTGACCCTTTTGACATTTTTCTCTAGTCTTTTGCTTGGAGAATTTCCCCTCTGTGTTAAAAATAAACTCCTGTTTCATTCCGTTAGTTTACCATAATTTTTATAACCATGTTTTAAATTATTGATCTGTTTTTCTTAGATCTAGATATATAATTTTACAATTTCCTACTGTTATGTGGTTTTTTCACTTTTTGTATTTTATGGAGTTCTCTTTGTGTTTTTTTTTTCATTTGAGTTGTAAAATAGTATATCTCTTTTAGTTCTGCAAACAAGTAAAACACATTTTAAACAGCTGAAGAAGGAGATCCACCGCAAAAATTATCAAAGAACATGACGGCATTATATTCGTTTGGAGCTGTAGTGACATAAGCCCTTATGGTTTCCACTTGTTTTTCCTTATTATTTCTTTTTTCTCATTTTTTTTCACACAGTAAATAAAGAGTGCAAGAATCAGTTCTTTACTCTGTTTAACCTCTGTAATTATTGACTCTAATCTTACTTATAAACTATAAAGTGGTCAAGGTCAAGCTGACTCCGTCGCTATGGCACAACGTGGCCCATGTTCCTCTCAGTACCCAGCTCCCTCTCGACACGAAGCAGCTCCTCACTACCAGTCGCCTCCCTACAAGATATAAAATAAGAGGTACTAATGCTTCAGAAACACCTTCACTGAGAAGCTTTAACTTTGCTACCTATCGAGGCTAGAAACATCTGTCCATCTCTACTAAAAGTTGTCTTGATTGCTCCTCACTCACTTTCTCATTAACTTGCTGGAGATTGTTTCTAAGCCATGTTGGCATGAGCAAGGTTCTTTTTGTGTTGCACCCTCTTAGTAGAGGCAAAAAAAGATGCTGATGATTCAAGTCTTGTTCTAACAAAACTCACCAAGCAAGGCATCTTTAACTAAAAAACATAATTTGTAACAGGAAATCAGAACAACCATTGCATATAAACATAAAATAGGCACTCTCACTGTATTCAGAGTAAATTATGAATTACTGTTATGCACATTGGTACATTGCTGTTTTTAAGCTGACTACAGATTGTCTTACAATATTTTAGTTATCACTTCTGTAATTCACAGAGATGTGAAATTTACTCTTCATTGCAACAAGTGGAAATCATTTTAAGCTGTCTCTTATAAGTAGGGTTTGATTTTTATATCTTTACTTTATGGCCAAGTATATTTTCAAATTATTTTCAGTACATGCTGTTTCTGTATGGTAGTGAAAGTTTTTACATATATATAATCCAGTTATGACTAACCTTAAAATGTATATGTGAATTAGAAGCTTGTGCTGTTCATGTTTGAACAGCGACTTAGAATTCAGCTTACATTTTGTACTGTTTTTTTATTCCCATAATGAGGCATTATAATTGCATGCATTCTACAGAAATCATGTCATTTAATGTCATTATCTTTTCTAACACAGGAACATATGTATTAAGGTTATGTTTAGAGTGCAACCCGTTCGTTCGTATCTCTTGTGCTCGGAATGTATGATTTGATAAATTGATAAAAATGAGCATGCAACATAATAAATAATAAACTGTGCTCTTACCATATTGCTACCCATTACAAGAGAGAAAACTTGAAATTAAGGGTTTATAAACAAAAGAGAAGTAAATACTTATAAAGTCATGTTAAATCCTACATCCTATTGAGGCTGTAATTTGCATGTATAATTAACTTTTCATTTATATGTTTGATAAGATTTTGGTGTGATAAGAACAGAGTACTGTACTCACCACAGATGTTGAGAATACAACAGCATAGCAAGGCTCAGGTGAGCTGCATGTCAGGTTTACCTTGTATTCAACCAAGAGGTAGGCTGAGCAGATGAAGGAAAGGGTGTGTAATGTTTTCTCCAGGAAAGAATATGATTTCTTGGTAGGGGACAACAAACAACGAAATTATTTTTTCCATTAGAAACAATGTAATAAGGGTCTAATAGGGACTGGCCATCCTACATCTATGTCTGATAAATTGAGAAGTTATATATAAACATATGTTAATATAAATTAGAAATATCAATAAAGGAAATGAACACAAAATTGAAATGAAATTCATGTAATAATATTTTAAAATTAAAGGAAAAAACATGCAGTAGTTACAGTACGCTTGATATCAGTAGTATACGATGGTTTTGGGGGGGTTGGAGGAGAGGAGGAATTATTTCCATCTTCACTAGCACTAACGCAATATATTTACGAATACCACTACCCTTTTCTGCCACATCTAATTCAAAATGCACCATAAATAAGGCAAAACAGTACACAATTGGCAGAGAATAACTTAAACAAATGTCAGCGGTAAAACAAATCTTCGGAAGAATCCACAACGTTATGACACCATGAGGTCATACACTATTAGTGCCATCTATTGACGAAAAAATTAAACCGTAGAAATTTAGCATTATTCTTGGAATATTATGATGGCGAAAGTGAAACGTCGAATATCGGCGCGACGAACAACTGTGACCCCATGTGACATTTTTTCAATCAAGCGCGATAGATATCCAAGGAAAACTTTAATTTGCTTTCCATCAAGCAAATTTAATTGAATACTCGTGATAAATCAAAATATAACATTAATCATATTATTAAAGTTAAAGTTAAA
This sequence comes from Halocaridina rubra, assembly GCA_037179515.1. Lineage (NCBI taxonomy): Eukaryota > Metazoa > Arthropoda > Malacostraca > Decapoda > Atyidae > Halocaridina > Halocaridina rubra. The sequence goes on along the minus strand of JAXCGZ010002828.1, from coordinate 13,206 downwards.
GTTTGCCGGTGTTTCAGTTCTGATATCCATCTGAGATGATCCTCAGAACGTCAGCCGAGGCAAGCCCCAACCCCCCCACTGTGGTGCCCATCCACAGCAAGTAACCTTCCCAGTAAACAGCTTAAACTCTCGGTCCTGAGCGGGAACCGATCTGTCGACCTCACGAATGCAAGGCCAGCTCGTTACCACTGTACTAAGGGAGAAAATCTTTCCTATTAGCATTGCTAATAGCAGTTTCTTGTTATCACAGTTTTATCACCCATTCATCACTTATATGAAAAGAAGGAGCACATCATACTTAGTCTGTTTCAAAAACGTTTAAAGATTTCATATATGGCAGAGAAGTAGCACTTACTTAGGTTGAGCCAGTGGGTTTGTGTATTTTCATTGTTACATTTGTAAAAATGTTTTGAATGGGTATTACTTGATGCAATACAGTCAGCACAAGTAGTTTGAAAGTAAACTTTTTAATTCATGAGAATATTTGCCTCCGTTACAGCTTTTCTTAAATTTTATTACTTTAAGGTAATCACGTACAGTATGCCCAATGCATAATCATGCTAATAATATTTAAATGTCTTATGACCCCAAAAACAATGCTCGCATTACTTTGCAGCAATGACAGAGTTTAAAGCGCTGCATCAGAGAATTTTCAGTTATATTTTGCCTGTGGCATAGTGCAGCAAACCCGTATATTTAAATGTATATTGAAGATATCAGGTTTAGCCAAGCTTGGAGGTGTATTTGTACAATATATAATCTGAAACTGTTTGGAGGTGCTTACTTTATTATATAGTTTCTAGATCCTATAAAGTATGTAATATTAATATTTTCAGTCGGTTGACCGGTGAGCTTCAGGAGGAAGTCACGTACGCAGAGCCCGTGTTGGTCCCTCAAGCCCTAAATAAACCAGTAAATCTTGTGTTAAACATGTCCCCCAAAGCAACGGTAAAGACCCCAGGATCAAACACTCCCGGTGGTAATGTGGGGACTTTGGGAGCTCCCATGGGGCCATCTTTAGGGCTTCCCACCACAGGTGTACCTCCTGGACCACATGACATTCCTCTGCACTACACACCTGAGTCTTACTCCACACACGGAACACTACGATCATCAGAGAAATATGGCACTAGAGGCCGTGACCACCGACCTCGGGATTATGACCACAGGCTGGTGGATGGATACTCGACCACTCGTTCCGTGAAGAAAGTGTACCTGTGAGGTGCCTGCTTGCTATTTATTCCAGCCCCCTTTCTCCCCGTAGCACTCACAATAATAAAAGACTGAAAGCGTAGCCAGTCCAATTAGCTCTGAATTTGCTAAAAGTGTACAGGTGGGCTGGCTTGGTGTAGGCATGTGGGATAGACATATTTCAAGAGGGTTTGTAACTAATGTTTGAAGTAGCATTGAAAACCCTTTCTAGTCCCCTTCTCACCACCAGTATTATGATGTATATACCACCCGAGTGCCAAGAGACACTTCTACTCCTTCAAATTATCTTCTGTAATCAAAGCAAAAGTACTGTTTTAAGTAGTGTCATATAAATAAATTTTTTTTTTTTGAGTCATGACACTGCTGAGACAATACTCAATGTGATTAGTATTCGTGGGAAGACATAATAGGGTGTAAGAAGTGACACTTAGTATAAAAAAAATTAGAAGAAAGTGTAATATATATAATCTGTAAAAGCAAAAAAAAATATATATATATTGAAAACATTGCTTTTAAGAAGTACGAACTACAGTCTCTAGTGTAAGGTTTATTTAAAAGTGTTAGTGTACGGTTTGTCAGGAGTATAGTTGGCTTTTAATGAGGATTAACCGATGATGACTTCTGAAGACTGGTGGTGAATTTTTTTTTTAAGTATTCATGTAATGTAAATAGTAATATAAACATGTGATAGGATGATGTAAGAAAACTTCAGTACAGTAGATGCCTCTTCTTATGCCACATTTATTCAAGTGCTGTACAATTTTTGTAAAAGAAAAATATGGAAAACTAGGAAGGTATTTTACATTGCAGATAATCGTAAACAATTTGAAATTATCTAGAGGTCTGTGTATTACCATATAAATAATCATTATTTACATAGTATATAGGTTTATGGCGTAAAGCCAAAAAAATGATTAGGTTTATGACATGGTATACCAGTCTCGTGATGTTTATAATCAGATGCTTAAGGTTTGCCTGCATCTTAAGTGTATATCATTGTACACATTCACCTGTTTATAAAAAAAAAACAAAAAATGACTGCAGTTTCGTGCTGGTAATGTATATTGGTCCTTAGTTTGATATGTCTTGTAAATCTGATATCATCAGCTGTATTTGTGCGTTTCAACTGTATTGACTCCTGCATAGGGCCTGTGATAAGTGACAATTCTTGGACACTTCGTGTCAAATGGATGAAACTGTCAGAGGAGAATAGTGTCTTATGTGAATGTGTGTTCTGTGTCTATATATACGCACATGCATACACACATCTACATACATAGGCATTTTAGTCAAAGTTGTACATTTACATATTGACATTTACATACGTACATGCATGCATGCCACTACCAGAACACATATGGAAGTTACATAATTCACATTGTGTAATATATCACCCACTCCTATTACTATTCTCATGGATAATTTTCTTTGAAATTTTCCAATTTCATTCAGTATGTATCAATTTTTATGGACTCTGAAGGATCTTGTATATAATATACTATTGTCCAGTGTAGCAGTATTTTAAAGGAATGGCATGACTCAAAGCCTCTCATTCTGGATTGATGAGGTTATTACTATTGCTTTTTTTTTCATAAAAAAAAATAAGTGATTGTAAATACTGACCATTTTACCTTGAAGGAAGCTAATTTCTATAATGAAATGAAATGAAAGAAATGCCAGATGTAAGTAGTATGTAATTTGACTGTACTTTTTAATCTCTTACTTGCAGCTTTACTGAAAATTGTGTGAATTCTTTACAGTCAAGACTGCTGGTTTATGAAGACAGTAACTGTATGTTTAGCCATAAGTTATGGAGATCATCTATCTGCCTAAGTGTATAATTCCTTCAGTAATGTGGAATTACTTTACGATGATTCCTATATTTTCTGCCTCCGTGTCTCGCAAATTTTATTTTTTATTCCCATCATGTCAACAGTATTGTTTGACCCTTTTGGTAGTAGGTAATATTAAAAAGCACAAAATAAGCACAAATAATTTGGTGCTTGTTTGACTTCGATTTGAAAAGTTTAACCAAATTATAATTTTTTATACACAGAATGGTTTAATTTTATTTTATTTCAAGGTTTAAGTACAAATTTATTAATCTTTTTTTATTCTTGGTGTTTACTCATAGTTTTATTACATGAAAAAACTTCGAGCATTGAAGCCCACTCTTAAAATGGGTATTGTTATCTTCACAGAAAAGTCAAAGTAGCAGAGCCACTTACATCTTGTACCTACTAAGAAATAGGCTGCTGTAACTCAGAAGGCCGCAGAGCCTGTGCCTCATTACCTAGGATGCAAGATCCTTTAGCATATTCGAGAGGTGTCCTGTGTGAAAGAACAAGAGTGGTGATGTGCTCAGACACTGTCCATTGCAAAAATCATTCCACTGTGCAACACTTAATATGGCATAGTCAAATAGAACAAAACCTGTAGAGATCCTTCACTGACGTTTACGAAGAGCAAGTTTATCTACTGACCCAAGTTGCTGGCGAGATTTAGCAAGATTTGTGCTTTCAAGTCATTTTGGTTCTCTTTCTTCCAAGAGAGGTTACGGAATTTCTGTCGCTTGTTATTCTCATCTACAGGATTAAATTTGACAAAATCTCTACCCTCTGAGACGTGGGACAATTAAAATAGCTTGAAAGCATGATTCTTGCCACAGTGCCTCGGGCCAGAAGATATATATGTTCATTGTAAATGCCGTGGAAGAAGGATTTGTCCTAGTTATTCCATTAGACATCATAGCAAGTGCTACAGTATGAACACCCAGGGGAAATGCAAGGAATGACAAGCATAGCCTTATACCTAGGAATACATCCTCTTGTCCATCTTTTCTGCACTGCAAGCAAGGGCTACGAATTTAGAGCCAGAGATGATTTTCTGTATGCCAGGGTTTGTGGGAGGCCAAAATCACTTCCAGATGAGTGCTTTGCTAACTTATAAATTCAGGACTAAAGACATTTTTAGTGACATACCCTCGTCGTTTTCAGGAGAAAGTGAAAAAATGGCATGAAGTCCTTCATGCCCACACACCATGGTATTTGCAGTGATTTATGCAGTACTTTAACAGGACAGTCTGGAATATTTTATAGGATTTTTCATCCTATGCACAAGGCAAGATGCTTTACATGCTTAAGAGTTACTCCTGCCCAAGTAACCAAGTAGGAACAAGTTAGAGTAGTGTTATTCTCTGATTCGTCACAGCACAGACAACTACCAAAACAAATAATTTTTAGTTACTTGGTTCTGTATACAGTAATCTTAATAATCTGTGGCTCTTCATTTCCTACCATACTTATAAAGTATACAGTACATGCCATGTTGTAATGGTACTGGTTTATGGAACAATTAATTTATAATTAATCAGTCTCATTCCCCCCCATGAATATCATATTTCATCCTAGGTCGAAGAATGTAAGGCTTTAAAAGAATAGCTTAATTATTAAGGAAGGATTTTTACCATGGCACAATTGTAGATGCTGTACAGAACTTGCTTTGTGGTGACCTGTAGCGTGGGTGTTGCTTCATTTGTGACTGTAAAGGCAAGAATGAATATGATTACCTAAGATGATACGGAGATGAAGCAGAGGCATGAGGAAGGTGATGAAGAAGTTGATCTGCCAAATTCTTTGAGACATCATCATCTCTTTGGTTTGATTTTTTACCGCCGGGGAATGTTCATCAAGCTGCAGATGCGAGTATTATCACCTTGAAATTACATAGCAACAAAAATTATATGAGCTTGGATATTCAACAGTGAAAAAGTAACACAAATATGAAGCTTTACAGATTCTTTCAATGATATTGAAGTGTGATGATTTTAGGTTTTAATTTAGTTTTCCGGAAAATTTTTAAATCTAAAATCTCTGTATTCTTAAATAATGCAATAATGATAATGTCAATGAACTTTAAATACTTGATTTCTCACTGCAGCTTTGTACATGAAGGATATTTTTATCTCTAGCCCACATATATCCATCTCCATGATTTAGCTCTCACTTCCTTAAGCTCATGAATATTATAAAACTTAGAGAAGCAGTCCATTTGCAAGCAATTTGTAAGGAATTTTATTATCTGGTATATGTTGACTGGTCAAAGGTGATTTCTAGGTATTATTGCCATATCATGGATGATGATATTTGGAAAAGAAACATGAATACCTAAACAAGAGTAAAACGATATTGCACATCAACTTGTCTGCCTTGTGCCATCTCTGATTTGATTATTGATATTTAATATTTATATAGTTTGCTTATATGTCAGCTCAGTGCATCAAGCTGTGGACTACTGTTCTACAGGTCCCAGATTCTAATCCCGACAGGATTACGTAAAATATTTTTATATATACAGTATACCATTAAGGAGAGAAGGGACTAAATTATGGAGTTTAAATAAATAGGGGCTCTATTTACAATGAAGTAATAAAATATTTCTTACTGTGAACTGAAATGCTAACCTAAAACTCTGTGCAAGTACTGTATTACATTTATTTCATGCCTAGAAATCGAGAAATATCAATATAATGCAATATGAGATATCATCATATGTACCAAGAGTAACCAGCCTGGATCTGATTTAGAGATCTTAATTTTTTAGCCTACATAGAAGTCATAATTATAACTATGTTGTAATATACTTTCTCTAGTACGTAAATGTAGTGTATTATTTTATATCAGTCATGTAATTAAGACTTAGTAGCTGATATCCAATAAAAAGACATTTATTATAAAAGCTTGGGACAAGGCAAAGAAGTTCGGAAGCAGATTCAGTACTGCAGGTTGGTTGGTTGCCCTATCTTCAATTCGTCTATGTGAAAGGTAAAAATATACAGTAATGAGGGATCTGTAATTAAATATTCATACTTATTTGAAAATACTATTTTAACATTCTTGTTTTCAACTTTTGTCCTGAAAAAATTAGGTGGACATTATTGCTGTTTTTTAATTATTTTCAAATCTGGGATACAATTTTTTATGGAAGATATGGTCTGTTAAAGCTATAAAAATTAAGTATATGTAATTTGTTAAAAGATACAGATTTACATAAAAACAAGAATCTCTCATCCATATTTTGAATAACAGTATGTTCTGTAAAATATACATATGCCTTTGTTGATAATATGCTATCTTCAATTTACTGTAAGCGGAAGGAGAACAGACCTCGCTTAATGAGGAACTTTTACGTTAACTAAAGAGGACTTTCAGATTCTTGTGCACGAGTTTGCTTTATGAAGTCTAATTAAGCAAGCATCATGTTGCAAAAAATATATGAAGCAGAAACTGAAAAGAACCTAATTTTATGAATGAAATTTTTATATTTGGTTCTGCCCTTTATTTCAGCTTCGAGAGTAACCATTCCTCATGTTTGTATGTTCTTAACAACCTCTTATACACAAGCTTTGGTTGCAATATAATTTTTGTCAAGAATGGCTAAATTGTTTTTGTAAATATTTAACTTAATAATAACTTAATAGTAAAAATACACTAAAAGAGCCTGAAGTATTAAAATGCAATATGTACAATAAATATAAATATATTTAGAATGAAATATTAATCTTGAAACTTGAATAGTATTGCATAGACTTAATTCAGATCCTCTGTAGGGGATTAGTGTCCAATATGCTTCATTATCTACAGTAAGTTCTTTTAAGTTACAAGTTAGGCTAGTGAACTGACAAGAAAAAAGACCAATATTAACTTGAATCAAGTCTTTTTAAGTTATTTGTCCTCCATACTTCTGGAAAAGGGACCTGGCGGTATTTTATATGGTTTTCCCCCTTTGATTAATCTTCCCATAACCTATTCCTTGTGCCCTGCACACCAACACACCATTATTGTTATAATAAAATGTGCATTTACAGGCTACTTTTGTTTCAATAATCCCCTATGCTAGTACTTTTCTGTTACCTTACATTTATAAGATAAATGAAGGAATTTTCTTTTCCAGGTATATATAATGTCTGCTACTTACCTGAGAGATATTTATTACTTGAAAAAATTCATCAGTTTACATGATTTTGAAGTTCCTTTGTCAGGATGTCATCAATCTCTGGTATTTGAGCACATTTTGAAGGCATTCTTAACTTTGTGACTTCATTAAGATTGGTCTTCAGAGAATTCATAAGATCACGAAGTGAAGTCCCTGGTGTGTGATTTTCCCAGGCTTCAAACAAAACCTAAAATAGGAAAAACCATATTAAATATTTCTTCATTATGCAAAAGCCTAAATGACACAGCACAAAAATCTCATCACTAAGAGGATAGATGTATGAGCTACAAAGAATTCCCTCCCAATGGCTTGGAACTAAAAAAAGAAAAAAAAACTTTTTCGTTGATATATATATACCCCCTCTAATTACACCCTAGATAATGTGTAACACAGCTAGCTTAGTTTGTCTATAAATTAAAGGATGGACAAAAAATAGAGAGAAATATTTACAGGTATATACTAATTGTTCAAACTAGAGTTTGGCCAAGGAGATGGAAGGAAAATAAAGAGTCAGACCATGTCCAGGAGAAGCTTGACATCCGTGAAGTTAAGAAGTGTAAGATAATGAATAGGCACAATGTGATAAGACTTCAAAGTACATCATCATCAATTGTCACTAATCACACAACTATGAAGCGATAACAGCATAGCAATACTACTAATAATCCCAGAAGTATTGCTTAAAGTATAAGGCATATGTACTTTTATATGAATATAATAGCTACCTGAGTCATGTATATATATGCCACAAAATGGTTTTTAATTCTATTATGGTTTCTGTATAGACATACATTACAAGCAAGAATTTTTCTTACATTGCATAATATTCTCTAAAACTACTTAAAATGAGGAGGTGATATTCTGGTTAACAGAAGACAAGCGTAGAGTTCAAGGTCCAATGGCTTCATCAAGAAATACAGTTTGTGTGGATTATAAAAAACTATACTTTGTTTTAATGTTTTGCTGTAATGCCAGGGAGATAGAGTAAGCTCTTGTGAAGGGGTGGGCCAGGGTAAACTAAAAATATTCAAAGCATGATCAAAGAATTTTGCTTCGATATATGGATGTTTTAGCTTACTTTTCATATGTGTGAAGGTAAGACAAAAAGAATAAACAGTGAAATGGCATGAGTACTACACTTCTAAATGTGGTCACCCTGACTTTGGCGCGAGAAAGCAGTTTAAGGAAAAACTAATGTGAAATTATGAAAATCACCAAACCAATAAAGAGTGTGGCATTTACATGGAGGGAATTTTCCTGCTCGTCTTTGAGAACCTATAAATGCTTTGTTTTCCATACTGTTGCGTAAATATATTAGTAGAATCTAAATCAAGATATTAGGCAATCTAAGATCTAATTCAGTAAAGATACTTTAACTTCTCACATGGGATTGGTGAGTGGGGACAGCAGTAGTGTAATAGAATATTCAACTTGGGAGATGACGAGATTCGCGATCAACCTCACCGTGGGGCGTTAGGAATGGTATTCAGCCTAAATTCCCCAGCTCCAATCTGTTTGTGCCCATGCCAATAATGGGGATTAATAGTGACACATAAAATGTATAAAACAAGGGGTTGGCGAGTATGGGTGCTTCTACACTCAAGTCACTATCCTGCCACCATATTGTTAAGAGCATTAGAATATTTCCTATTCTCCAAGAGATGACTGAGGATAATATCACAAGTATGAATGTTTTATAATAATCCGAGAATAGAATATTAATAAAGAAAAAGCAGTGCAAATTATGTTGTATAAACAATAGACTATATAAACAATACCATACTTACCAACCCAGTTGTGCACACGGGAAAGAGCCCTGTGCTCGTAACTCTCCATCTCCTATTCGGTTTAATTTTTTCTCACTGACACTTATCAAGTGTGTTAGCTTGTATGTTCATAGTTTTATAGACTATGAAAACACAATATCATTGCAAATCAGAGTGACCACAATTATATAATAAAGAAAATAATGAAAATGCTAACAGTAGTCATCTACTTTCTAAGTAAGTGTCGATGCTTGAATAACCATGCACGTTACTGTTGGTAACGTTTAAAGCTCTCAAAAGCATTTGAAAAGAGCAATAAACACAGGAATCTATTCTGCCTGCGCTTCTAGACGTGCAGCATAGGACACCTAAATAAATCCTCAAGAGGAGTTTTACAAAATATGGAAAGGTCTGATTTTTAAAATCCACTAACAGTTTTATAAACAGACAAATCTGCCAACTGCTCTGGATTTTCCTTGAACTTTCTATGCAGCTTACTAATGTATCTGCAATTGTAAATTCAGAGCTAATAAATCGTATATGACTGCAAGCCAAAAAGTTTAACAAAATAAGCAATTTTCATGATTTTGAAAAAATTCATCACCCTTGAAAAATAAGTTACTTTTAATGTAAATAGAAAATACAATGACTATTAACAGAAGACTAAAACAATGACAGTATAGACTAGTTGGAACTAACCTGCAATTTCATTTCAGCGCCACTTACAAATGCCATGGCATTACCATGAATTATGGAGGCTCCGTCTTCAGCCGCTTCTGGACACATATTGGTGCCTTGAGTACACTGCCACAGTCTATAGTTCCATTTACACCCAAGATCATATAGTAAGTGGGGATGCTGTAAATACTTGCAGAGATTAGTGTGGATAGTGTGATGAATCTAAATATATTCGTGATAAATTCTAGGTTTTACACAAACACTGATAAAAAAAAAATTGATTAGTCCACACCGTGTATTCTATAATCATAAAAAGGTTTCACTAAAAGGTTAAATATAAAAACATGAAGAATATAAAAATAATATCCTCTACAACACAGTGCAGTGTTCATATGTGCTGTCCTGTACAATGTATGGTCCATCCATATTCTCTTCAACAGGATATAAATTATGAATTTATGTGGTTTATAGTGGTTATTGAAATTCAAGTTCTGAGTGCATTTGTCGCTATATCACTCTCTCACTCACACAGAGAATTTTTTTTAAGTCTTTCAATCATATAAGTAATAGGGTGGATAATAATACATGTAGGTAAAATTTATCTCCATCCCATTCTAGCCAATAGAACCAGACAATCCTCATTCAAACATACTTTGGTAGTTGTCAAGAAAGGAGAGGGCACACACAGACCCATATACAATTATAGTTACTGAGTAACACTCACTTCCTGAGTACTCATCCAAGTTAGTACCCCATGAGAATGCAGACACCCACACAGGTATGCAAATTTGCTGGAATTCTATGAGGAAGTAAATCTCATCATCCATGATAGAGAAAAGGGCTTGGCCAGACTTAAATGTTCGTTGATTTGTAGGTGCTTGATAGCCGCATATGAAAGATTCATTAAAAAGCTGAAAGTAATGACCAGACTGGGTGGAAAAGTTGAACTGGATATAAACTCAATTTTAAGGCATTGAGTAAACGGTAAGAGTAAAACATGTACTTTCTGACTAAAGAGAAGTTAGCAATGGGGTTCCAGAGGTATCTGCTGCAGGGCTGTTTCTCTTCCTTAAATATGTAAATAATCTATCAGTCCGTAAATACATATTTAAACACGTTTTCTGAAAATTGATATATTGTGAAGAAAGCAAAAGACAAAAATAGTGGTAGAAAACTTCAGGGAGAACTTTATAGTCTGCACAAATGGCCAGGTAAGTGGGGTTACGATATTTAAGAATTCAAACTGTAACGTTATGAGACTAAGAAAGAGTAAAAGAAATAATAAACATTTCTTTATTCAATTACAGGCGAGAACTTCAATAATCTGTGAACAACAGATATCTAGGCGTAAAAGTATTGAAATATTTGTCTCCGAAAATGCATATACAGTATATACAATAAAGGAAGCACATTCTTTCGTAGCAAATGTAAGGGCGGCCCTTCCAGCACATGAACAAAGTGTTCAGAAATATTTACATGACTAATGAGAGGCCTAAGATTGAATACGAAGCATCTTTCTGGAATCCGCACTTGGAAAATACATATAAGCAAACTTGCGAATATTCAGACGTGCTATGAAGCTGGTGACATAAGATACGAAATCTTAGTTACGAGGAAAGGCAGCTAGAAGAAAAAGAGGGTTACGATAATGTTATTTAAAATCCTCCATGGTTTTGACGTACTAGATAAGGAACAATACATTGATACAGTAGCTCTAGAACTAGGAGTCATAGTTTAAAGCTTCTTTAAAACGTCTCTACAGGATGTTCGGAAGAGATTATAATGTTATGGCTCTAAACACCGAATAGGCTAAAAGTATGATGTAAATATTACATCTTAATGTTTGACATTATAAATATAATCATACTGAAATACAGCTTCTAATTAAATAATCAAAATTAAAAATTACAAATGTTTACCTTATTAAAAAGAATATTCAAAATATCTTGATCTGCCAGCATTATGGACTTCTTATATTCATCATAAGCTTTCATATTTGCTGGAATCCAGCCTCCATCAGGGAAAGATTTCATTCGGGTCAGATTCATATGCATGATCCCTGCATTAAGGCCTGATGTCCCATAATATGGAACCTGCAAACAAAACTATATTTCATCCAATGAACTATATGTGATTGGGGGTTGAATCTTTTCTAGCTTTATATTTTATGCATTTACATAACCCCCCGAGGGGGCAAGGATACCTCCTTCGGGTTCCTATGCATGTCGTAAAAGTCAACTGAATAGGGACAGAGGCAACTGAAGGGGGCAGACCAGGGGTCAGAGCATCCACTCCTTTGTATTTTCCTCACCAAAAGAGTCAAGTTTTTTTTACTTTAACTCAACCACCTGCCTTATATGGGGAACTATAGTACTGTATATGAATACACGGATATTTACAAGGATTTATAAATATTACAGAGATTATATGAATCAGACCTTGAATATACTGACAGTATCTAAATCAAGATGTGACAGTTCTAGAATTAAACAGGAATACACTTTCAATTATTTACCTTACTTTTCTTAGTGCCATAATGATATAAACAAGGTGACATTGCTGCTAGCTGAACATCATTGAACTTGTTGAATTCATTCCAAAGATCTTCAGGAGGTCTCAAAAATACAAGATCTGTATCAATATAAATAGCAGATTCCAAGTTGGGAAACATGTCAGGTAAAAACAGCCTTTCTGTGGCACAAACTCTAAACATATTTCGCATATCTTTACGATTTGGGGGATACCAAACCTCATGGTGCTCCATGACCACTTTCGACTGATATTCAGCTGGCCATGATAATGGAATCTCTGAGAACTGTTTGTACAGCCTCTTCGAATCTGCAACAACCAAAAACCTGAAAGTACAAAGTGCTACAATAATTATCCTTTTTACAAAGTAGCTTTAGTGATATAAAAATACTGTAATTGCTACAATTAAAGATATTCTTAACAAAGAAATTCCTGAATAATAGTAACTAGTAATGAGAGACCCTTTCAAGTTAGGATTAAAATGTTTTTATATTTCACCAAGCCTGATAGGTATGAGTGCAGACATTATTACTCAAGGCCTACCTTACAGCTTCAGATATGAATAGCTCCATGTTTAATGAGAATAATCATCTAGTATGGAAAAATGATAATGAAAATAAACCAAGGGGGAAAATAAACCAAGGAAAAAAATCACAGGGGAACAAAAGGCAACAAAACAAGACAGAAAAAAAATATTTGAAAAAAAAAAGCAATAGAAAGGAAAATGAAACGTTAGCCAAAAAGGCAAACAAAATGTCATAAAAAAGATCCTACCTAAATAGGCCATTTAAATAACCCAGACCTGTAAAAAACAATCTAACAACACAAAACACTGAACAGCATAAGAGAGGTCACAGCACTTCCCAAATGGCAATATAAACTTCCTTTGCTATAATGTGGTTGCTCTACCATCTCTGTTCTTCATAGATGTAACTGACTCAATATGCACCATAATATCTTACAATCAGGTTAGCCTTTAGACGTTGAGTAATACATGCAGCATTATTTGCAATAAAAAGTCACGGAA